>OZ038479.1:41033374-41130874 GCA_964036315.1 Acanthosepion esculentum
AAGCAGAGAAAAGAGAGTTTTTTGTACCTCGCCCCACGTGCGAGGTTGCCGGCCCCAGGTTACATAGGTTGGCCGCACGTGTGCGAAGCCGTGAAAAGAGAAAGAGGCGAAAGGTCAACCAGTATTTATACTCCCGGGAGAGAGAGACCCCTGGTGACGGGTTAAGGAAATGAAGGGGAGCTAACTGCGACAAATTAAGATTAGCAATCATCAAAATGGATGTTGCATTTCTGAAATGCAAGCAAAAAATGGCAACATACTATAATTAAATATTTGCCAAAAATCAGAGAATTATTTGATTCAAACAGTATTTTCAGTACCTATTCAGTAACTAATGAAGTGTATACAGAAAAGGTTATTTTATTAGAAAACTTTGTGAAAATATTTTCTATAGGATTCGTTTCTCTACTGCACCTTTCTGAGATATCATGTGTACTTTTTTTATTTGGTGGGGGGGGGAATGGGGCTTCAAAACTTTTGAAAATTATTTCAGTAAAAAACATTGTGCAATATAAAATGTGATCATACATAAAATTTTTTCCAAATCTTACAAAAAATAATTCAATAAAACTTAAAAAATAAACTTTTCTAGCAGTTGGTGCTTAGCTTGCATAATTTAACAAAATACATAAATTTCTTTCAGACTGGCCAGAAAAAAAAATCTACACTTAAAATTCTTAAATAAAAATATATTAAATAAAGACATGAATGATGAATAATGAACAGATTAACTTTAATGCCATTTCGAGGGTGAAACTTTTTTAAAAAGAAATTTACATTCTTTTATCATTTTAGCAAGTGTTAGATTATTTCGTTATGGATGTTCAAAAAGGAAGTAATTCTGAATTATCACTTTTGACGACTTTTTTCTACTGGTAGTGTAATATGACAGCTCAGTAACTCTTAAACACATTGGGTGCAATTAGATATTTTTTTATATCAAACTGGTATGAAAAGCAATTTATTAAATTAAAAATATCATTTAACTAAAAAAATACACAAAAAATAAAATTATTGATTCTATGAAGTTTCATAAAATCATATATAATAAAAAATGTTCTTAAACTCTTAATATTTTAAAACATAATTATCTTGATTATTGCACTGCTTGTGTTCCATATTTCTTTAATAATTTTCTTTTTTCATGTTTTTTTTTAAAAAATGAGTTGTGTGATTATAGTATACATCACACACTTCCTAAATGTTAAAAATAAAAAAAATGTATATATATTTACACCAGTAGAAAAAAAACATTAAATTAAACAGAAAGAAAACCCCTCCCCTAACCTTTACACCTGACTTACCTTTTCACTTTTCAGGGTGAATCAAGTACCTTTTCATACAATATTTAAACTTAAATACGTAAATATATTAAAATATAGTTACTGTTGTTGTTTGATATATTTCTTTTACAATCCCAAGAATATTTTGGGTAAATTTTCATTTTAACACCCGAGCGCTAATATCCCTTCAAATTTTTCCAAAATGGTCTTATTTCCGTGCAAATGTATATGCTGAACGCAAATCAACAATTAGATATTGAAGAAACCTACCTTTTTTGGATGTTAACCACCCCCAAAAAATCGGACTTTTTCCTGGTCTTTCGTCAGCCTTTACTGGCTTATTGATAAGTAAAAACAGTGCTGACAATTTCCTGCGTAGTTATAAAATTTGACCCTATTACTTCCCTAAACAGGAAGTCCTTCAAGAAATTAGTACGCGCTTCCGTAAAGAAGCAATTATTTAATTTAATGTTTTTTATTTTTAGGGTTAGGAGTAAAGGTTAGGGGAGGGGTTTTCTTAAATTTTTTCAATTTTTCTTTAGGGTTAGGTGTAAAGGTTAGGGGAGGGGTTTTCTTTCTGTTTATTTCAATGTTTTTTTATTTTTCTTTAGGTTAGGAGTAAAGGTTGGGGGGGTTCTTTCTGTTTTTAAAAACTAATGAAATAATTAGAATCAACCCTTCTACTTTACCAAGTTTGTGCATTAATTTTTGTATTATTTTTATATATTTGAAAGTTAACTTTCTTCTTTAAAAAAAATTACTTTGTTATTCGTTCATTTGTCGATGTTTACATATATTTGAATGAAAGTTAACTTTCTTCTTAAATTAAGTACAAAAAAAAAAAAATCGCTTTCCGGAAGAGTGTACTAATTTCTGAAAGAAAATAGTGCAGCAGTGAATGATGCTCAGGTGTTAAAGTGAAAATTTACCATATTTTGTTATCAATAAAACTTCCTAATTTTAAAGAAATTGCAATAAAAAAAAGATGGATTTAAAAAAAAAATAGTTTCTGAACACAAACAGCAAACAGAACAAAACAATTACAGTAACCCGTGTAAAAATAATAATTTGTTCCTTGCTCAGAAATAGTCTGGATGCATACAATAAGGTAGAACATTGTATCACAATCTGATTTTCTGATTTTATTTAAAATTTTGTTACTGATGAAAAGTAAAAACAACAAAATTAAAATCCAATATTTATCAAAGAGATAATTTTCCAAGAAAATTACTAATTTTAAGAAACAGTTAACAGAATGCAATTTTTTTTTATTGTAAAATAGAGTGAAAATAACATATTTTTTATGCATGGTAACACAAGGTTTCATCAAGATCAGAGGTAATTAACAAGTCTTTTATTTTCACCCAAAAATCAGGCTTAGTTTCTTCTTTTTACTGTCATCACAACGCATGTGTAAAATTGTAAATAATATGAAAGATCAAATGCACTACAACCTCAAAATACTTTTTCAATGTATTTCATCTACGTATTCAGAACTACATATTCTACGAGATCTGAGATAGAATCAGGACTAGACACAGGATTCTATTTTTTGACTGTCAAGGTAACAGAAATTAGAACGCTTTTGTGAGATTGAGGTAAACTCTAATTAATGAATAGTTTCTGTTAAGATTTTATGGAAATATTGTTTTGGAAGCTGTATGCTTTTCAATTTTCAATTTGACCTTTTCAATTTCTCGTGCATTTGTTTTAATTTAGTCGGTGTCATGAATTTTTTTTTAAGCATATAAAGGTAAATCACTGAATATTTTATTTTTGTATCTCAAAAAAAGCATTACCTAAGTTATAAAATGCATTTAAAACAAAGAAAAATATTTCTTGAAGCATATATTTTTTTCTTTTAGTTCCAAGTTAATATATTAAACTTAATATTTCCAATAAAGAAAATATTTTGTTTTATTTCAAATTGCATTTAATTTGATTACAATTATTTTGGTGAATTATCAATAAAATCGGCCAAATTGACAAATCAGTCAATGCAAAGAATCTTGTAAAAATAAAATATAATTTCCTGAAACTTTATTTGAGGAAGACTGATATGTTTATCTTTTCCTTTAATAATAACAAAAATATTTTGAGAATAAATGTTGATTTTATTATGTTTTGGGCATTTTCTTTTCATCATGTATCCTCTTTATTGCATAAATTTTTGGAGGCACCTAATATATATATATATATATATATATATATATATATATATATATTTATATATATATATATATATATACACATACATTAGGTGCCTCTATATATATATATATATATATATATATATATATATACACACACATACATTAGGTGCCTCTCTCTCTCTCTATATATATATATATACACATACATTAGGTGCCTCTCTCTCTCTCTCTCTATATATATATATATATACACATACATTAGGTGCCTCTCTCTCTCTCTATATATATATACACATACATTAGGTGCCTATATATATATATATATATATATATATATATATATATATACACACATACATTAGGTGCCTCTATATATATATATATATATATATATATACACATACATTAGGTGCCTCTATATATATATATACACATACATTAGGTGCCTCTATATATATATATATATATATATATATATATATATATATATATATATATATATATATATATATATATATATATATATATATATATATATATATATATATATATATATATATATATATATATATATATATATATATATATATATATATTCACCGACGCCCGTAGAACAGTTCGTAGGGTGTTCGCTTGACAACCTAACTGTAAGGGTTTCAATTCTCGGTAGTGGATGCGCACTGCTGATGAGTCCCAAATATAGGACGAAACGTCTGCATTCTGTTGAGGTTTCAGACTCGATGAATTACTTAATTATATTTTTCACCTGTATCTGCTGATATGTATATTCTGAAAGTTAAATTTTGGAGAAACTTGAATCCATTCCAAAAGTTTACTCTCCACTGTGCATTAACATGTGTGTTTTGAGACTTATACTTTGAGAACACAGATTTCACAGTGGAATAGTTTTTTTTCCAATGTGTATTGTCATGTGTTCTTTCAGATATGCATTTTGAGGCAACTTGAATCCACAGATTTCACAGTGGTAAGGTGCCTATCAATGTGTGTTAGCATGTGATTTAGGAGTGATGATTTAAAGGAAAATCCTTCTCCACAGATTTCACAGTCGAAAGGTTTCTTTAAAGTGTTTTTCAACAAGTATCATTTGAAACTTGAACTTTGGGAACACTTAAATCCACAGATTTCACAGTGTATTTGTTACTCTCTAGTGTGTGTTGACATGTGACTTTTGAGTGATGAATTGTTGGAACACTTAAATTCATAAAATTTACAGTGGGATGCTTTTTCTTTAGTGTGTATTGACATGTGTTGAGTAATGATTTTAGGGAACACTTAAATCCACAGATTTGACAGTGAAATAGTTTCTCTCCAGTGTGTGTCAACATGTGTAATTTGAGACTTGAATTTTGGAAACACTTACATCCACAGATTTCACAGTGGAATAATTTTTCTCCATTGTGTACTGTCATGTGTTCTTTGAGATGTGCATTTTGCGATAATTTGAATCCACAGTGGTAAGGTGCCTGTCCGTGTGTGTTAACATGTGATTTGGGAGCTATAATAGTATCACTGTCACAATAGATTGTCACATTCTAATTTTCATTTGAAGTAATCATGGTATTTAATAATCAGATAAGCAGTATTGCTTCTTGTATCGCAGCTGCTAAGTCCATATATTCCACATTGCATATTGACTATGCTGCTGTAGGTTGTGTCCTTGTGTTCCAAGAAATCAGAACTGACAAATATTGAAAACTGTACACAGTCATACCGTGCTGATACTCTGAATTTCCTAAGTCAGTTTCACTAATGTCTGATTAAAACAGAATTACAATTTGCTGCAATAAGTATACTATCAATCCAAACAACCAAAATTAGTATTTTATTCAAAAACGTTTTTATGCAAATACAGGAGTCAACTACAGAGTGGAAGAAATCTTGGCCATTTAAATATGTGCATAGTACAATATTACAATGAGAATTTAGTAAACAAAATAACTCACGAAACTGCACACTGCAGAGGTCACTGGCCAATGTGTTAAAATGTGTCCTTGAAGTGAGGATATTAAAAGAAAAATGACTCCACAAATTTCAGTGGAATGGTTTCTCACCTGTGAATGTTGACATGTATATTCTGAAAGTTAATTTTTGGAAAAAATTAAATCCAAAAGATTCTCTCCAGTGTGCATTAACATGTATGTTTTGATATTTGTATTTTGAGAATACTGAAATCTGCATATTTTACAGTGGAATGGTTTTTCTCCAGTGTGTATTATATATTCTTTGAGATGAACATTTCAAGAAAATTTGAATCCACAGATTTCACAGTGGAAAGTTGCCTATCCAGAGTATATTAACATGTGATTTAGGAGTGATAATTTAAAGGAAAATCCTTCTCCACAGATTTCTCAGTAGAAAGGTTTCTTTACAGTGTGTATCAACATGTAACTTTTGAGTGATGAATTTGGAGAACATTTAAATTGACAAATTTCACAGTTGAATGGTTTCTCTCCAGTATATGTTAACATGTGACTTTTGAGTGATGAACTGTGGGAACACTTGAATTCATAAATCTTACAGATGAATGGTTTTTCTCCAATGTGTGTTGACATGTGTTGAGTAAGGATTTTAGGGAAAATTTACATTTACAGATTTTGTAGTGGAATGGTTTCGCTCTTGTATGTGTATATGTCTTTTGGGTTTTGAATAGTAGAAATGCTTAAATCCACAGATTTTCGTAGTGGAATGTTCTTTCTCCAGTGTGTTGACATGTGATTTTTGAGTGATGAATTTTGGGAACATTTAAAACTACAGATTGCACAGTGGAACGGTTTCTCTCCAGTGTGTGTTAACATGTGACTTTTCAGTGATGATCTTTGGGAACACTTAAATTCACAAATCTTACAGAAGAATGGTTTTTCTCCAGTGTGTGTTAACATGTGACGTTTCAGTGATGAATTGTTGGAACACTTAAATTCACAAATATTACAATGAAATGGTTTTTCCCCAGTGTGCGTTGACATGTGTTGTTTGAGTGAGGATTTTAGGGAAAACTTAAAACCACAGATTTGACAGTGAAATGGTTTCTCTCCAGTGTGTGTTAACAGATGTCTTTTGAGAGATGATTTCAAGGAAAATTTTACTCCACATATTTCACAATGGAATGCTTTTTCTCCAGTGTGTGTTAACATGTGACTTTTGAGTGATGATCTTTGGGAGCATTTAAATTCACAAATCTTACAGAGGAATGGTTTTTCTCCAGTGTGTGTTGACATGTGTTGTTTGAGTGAAGATTTTATGGAACACTTATAATCACAGATTGCACAGTGGAATGGTTTCTCTCCAGTGTGTGTTAACATATGTGATTTGAGTTTTGAATTGTAGAAACACTTAAATCCACAGATTTCACAGTGGAAACGTTTTTCTCCAGTGTGTATTGACATGTGACTTTTGAGTGATGAATTTCGGGAACATTTAAATGTACAGATTTCACAGTGGAATGGTTTCTCTCCAGTGTGTGTTAACATGTGACTTTTGAGTGATGAATTGAATGAACACTTAAATTCACAAATATTACAATGGAATGGTTTTTCCCCAGTGTGTGTTGACATGTGCTGTTTGAGTGAGGATTTTAGGGAACACTTAAATTCACAGATTTGGCAGTGAAATGGTTTCTCTCCAGTGTGTGTTAACAGGTGTCTTTTCAGAGATGATTTTAAGGAAAATTTTACTCCACAGATTTCACAGTGTAATGCCTTTTCTCCAGTGTGTGTTAACATGTGTGTTTTGAGAGATGATTTAAATGAAAAACTTACTCCACAGTTTTCACAGTGGAAACGTTTCTTGTTAGTGTGAGTTTTCATGTTTGTTTTGAAATTTGAATTCATGAAAAATATAAAACCACAGATTTCATAAGAAATGGTTTCTTCCTTATGCGTATTCTGGTATGTCTCTCCTGTGTGAACTGAAAATTAACTACTAATCCATGAAATTCTTAGTGTAAGAATGCCTCCTTTCTCGTGAATATTCATCATGGTTTCAGATACTCTCAAAGATACAAACTGAAAAAGAAAATATAGTACATAAGTACTAAAGTTAGAAAACACACCATATAGGCTTGTGAAAAATTAGGTAACTCCTCTAAATGATACCATCACAGACTTCGTAAAAGCCACCAAAATGCCTTTTAAATAATTTAAATTTTAAATGTTGATAGCTTGATAACATTTTTAAATTTTAGTTTCAGCGTCTTTTATTATTAATTTTTGTGAGTATACCATATCTGAAAAAAAAGGAACACAGTGGAATGTTTGTGAAATTTTTCAAAAATCAAAATAATTCTTACAAAGATTCATTATTCATCAAAAAAATAATGTTCATTATAATAAAACTAAGCCATTTTTAAAGTAATAATTTAAACAAGATTTAAGTTCTAAAAGTTTCATTAAATTTTTTAAAATATTTCTTTTCATTTCCTCAGTCACTGACACTGAAAGGTCGATGAAATTTTGTCTTTGAAAAGGAATGACATAAACATTTTGTTGATAAAACTTTGTTTTCATCAAGTTTGTGGCCTTTTTCATCATACTATGCTCTTCTTTAGTGAAAAAGTGGAGGTACCTAGCATTCATATAAAATGTAAAACACTTATTGATTATCTTCGTATTATAAAAAAGTCCAACTCACAAAAAATTTATATCAAAACATGCTTCATCTAAAATTTAAAAATTTTAATGTTTTCAGACTATATTTTCAAAGACAAAATTTCAGTGTCAGTGACTGAGGAAATGAAACTTTAAACTTGTTTAAATTATTAAGAATTATTTTGATTTTTGAAAAATTTCATAAACATTTAAATTAGGTAACTCCTCTAAATGATACCATCACAGACTTCCTAAAAGCCCTCAAAATGCCTTTTAAATCATTTAACTTTTAAATGTAGATAGCTTGATAACATTTTTAAATTTTAGATTCAGCATCTTTTATTATTAATTTTTGTGAGCTTACCATATCTGAAATTTTATTAAAATGTATTCCTTTCGTTTCCTCTCTGTCATTGAAAATATGATCTATTTTTGCTTCTTATAAAAATAGTCACATTTCAAGGGAAAATACTGAAGGGTGCCTCTACATTAATTTTTTGAGCTTACAATATTTTTTAATACATCTTTTATTATTAATTTTTACCATATCTGAAATTTTATTAAAATGTATTTTTTTCGTTTCCTCTCTGTCATTGAAAATATGATCTATTTTTGCTTCTTATAAAAATAGTCATATTTCAAGGGAAAATACTGAAGGGTGCCTCTACATTAATTTTTTGAGCTTACAATATTTTTTAATACATCTTGAGGGAATGAGTAATTAATCGTTCCTAGCACATCTGAAATTTTTGTTAAAAATCTTGCTTTTTTTTGTCATCAAAATTGGCAGATAATCAATCATTTTCAATCATCTTTTCAGCGCAGAAGCTACGTTAAGCTTGGTTCAAAATATTTTAAATAAACATTATAATTTCTGATTTTCTCAAAATAAGTTTTGAAAAAATGATAATTGATTTTAAAAGAATTTCAAACTGAGATTTTCATTTTTTTATAAAATGGAAAAAAATGGATGCCATAATTGATTAGCTGTCAATTTTGCTGACTCAAAAAAAAAAACAAGATTTTTAACGAAAATTCCGGACATGCTCGGAACGATTAAAAAATGTAAAAAAATACTCCCAAAATACTTTGACCTTTCCTCTTAATAATAATATGAACATTTTTAGACGATACAATTTTGTTTTCGTCAAGTTTGTCCTCTTTTTCATCATGCTATGGTCTTTTTTAGCGATCGCATGGAGCTACCTAAGTGATGATACGTCAATCAATGTTTTACAAATGCTTAGTTTAATTTTTTTAATAAAGCTTATTTTATATACAAAAATTAATTTTTCTTATAATTTACATTAGCTTTAGGATTTTATCTTTCAAATGAAACTGAAATTTAAATTCGAATTAGACATTTAAGAAATTATTCAAAATGTGTTTTCTGGGACTTTTAGGAAGTCCGTAATGGTTCGCCGAACTTACCTTTTCAAGACAATTCTAAAAAAAACCTTTGCAGACAAAAACAAACAGGATTAAGAAGCTGCTGTTGTTATTGGACTTGATATTTCTTTCTCAAGCACGACAATATTTTATAATCATTTAAAACTTCCTATTTTTAAAGAAATTGCAATTAAAAAAGATTAATTATTTCAAAAGAGAACGATTATACTTTCTGGGTACAAACAGCGAATAGAACAGAGGAATTATAGGAAACGGTGTAAAGGAACAATTTGTCCCTTGTTCAAAAATAGTTTGTATACAGACAATATGTCAGAACATTGTATCAGGTCATCCCATAAGTTCTGTCCGAATTTGGAATTTTGAAACAAGTGACCAAATGTTACATTTAATTACAGATTCAATCAACAGTGTATTTTCCCTGATTATCTATGACTTCCTTCCATCTATTAACAAGCTTACTAATTCCATTACTGTAATATTCTTTTGGCTTTGATTCGAAAGTTTTACTTTTTTAACCTCTTCCTGTGTTACAAAAGCTGTTTCTTCCAAATGATTCTGTAAGCTACGAAACAAATGGTAGTCTGAAGGAGCAAGGTCGGGAGAATAAGGTGGATGAGGAATTTTGTCCCAACCAAGTTCTTCGATCTTTTGTGACGTGATTCTTGCTGTGTGTGGTCGCGCATTGTCTTGATGAAACTGAAACATCACCCGTTTTCGATTCACTAGAGCAGGTCTTTTTTCCTCAAAGCTTGGTTCAAACGCTCTAATTGCTGACAGTATATTTGAGCATTAATTGTTGCATTAGGTGGTAAGAATTCAAAGTGGATTATTCTTTGGCAATCCCACCAGATTGAAAGAAGAACCTTTTGCCCATGAAATTCCCTTCTCGGCTAGGGTCCTTCCCCTTTACCAAGCCACTGTCTACGACGCTTAACATTTCGATAAAAGATCCATTTTTCGTCGCCAGTCACAAGTCTATCCAAAAAAGGTGAAACAAGTTGGCGAGAATGGAGAGAAGAGCAGATGTCAACTCGGAATTTGAGGTTGTTTTCAGACAATTCATGAGGCACCCATTTTCCAAGTTTAGGAACTTTTCCAAGTTGTTGAAGATGACGATGAACAGTTGTATGGTTTGAACTGAGAACCACTGCCAATTCCTCAACTGATAAAGTAGGATTTTCTTCAAGAGCTGCTTCAAGAAGCTTTTCCTCAAACTAATCTGGATGTCCGGTTCGATCTTCATCTTCAAGGGTGAAATCTCCACCTCTGAATTTTGCAAACCATCTTCTGCAAATTCTTTCATTCACTCATTCCTCTCCATAAACTCAGTGAATGTTTCTAGCCGCTTCGGCTGCTGAGTTTCCTTTCTTGAATTCATAAAGCATTATGTGCCTCAAATGATTCTTGGGTACTTCCATGTTAGCAGGGTTTTAATCAAACAAAATTTAATTTTATTGTTCTCTGAAATAAAATTTGATCAGTTTAAATGCATCTAAACATAAAAATAATGTTCAGCTCCATTAGACATTATAAAATACTCTTTAAATTTCGTTCATTTTAACAAAAAGTTAAAATTCGGACAGAACTTATGGGATGACCTAATCGCAAAACCAATCTTTTTTTTTCCTGTTTTTTTCATAAAATTTATTGTTGACGAGAAGTGAAAATGGCAAAATTATAAACCTTTTAAGTAGGTACCGCCAAAATTGGGTATTCCTAAAGTTTAAATGTATTTTCATAAATGAAAAATCTTTCCTGAAGCTTTCATTTTAGCCTCAAGTGAAGGCTAAAGAATTATTTTTTCTCATTTCAGAAAGCAAAACACTGTTGTATTTCAAACAGAAATTTTTAGTTGATTTTTTTTTCAGAAAAACAATCGAAACGGCCAGTTTTAAGTTTTTGACAGATTGTAAACAAAACTTAATTCTTGGTTTTAAAATACTTGCAAAAATAAAACATATATTTCTGAAACGTTATTTGCGGAAAATTTACCAAAATATTCTAAAAAATAATAATTTCAAAAATAAATTCATTCATTTATGAATAAGTCCTGAAAGTTTTTTTTAATCCGACAATCATTTGATTTTTTATAAGAATTCCAAAATTAATGTGTTATTTTACTGGAAACGGCGCCGCTAAAATGTCTGTTACCAGCTCTATTACACCGTTGACACAAAAAAGCAACAAGATTTTTAACACACATTTCCAACGTGTTAGAAAGGAGTAATTTTTTTTTTTTTAATAATTAAAAATACTTTGGTCTTTCCTCTTAATAATAACATAAACATTCATTAATCTTGGGGCATTTTTTCATCACGGTATGCCCTTTTTCTGCAATTTAGTAGAGATATCTATTTCTTAAGAATCCAATATTTGTTCATGAAACGTTTCAATCAGAATTAGTGACTTTACATTATTTTTCCAATCATGTTAAATAATTAATATTTAGTTTTTGGCTGCGTGTCACAATAGCGAATTACCATAGATTTACGCACGGTAACGTATCAGATTTCATCAAGGTCATAGGTCAATAACAATAGCTCTTTACTGTGACCACCAAAGTACGCCTTTTTTATTGTCATCTCAAAGTACGCGTAAAATTGTAAAAATTACGAAGAATCAAATGCACTACAATATAGAAATTGGTTTTGTTTATGCTCAAAGATAAATTTAACCAGAATTTTAATAATATAATTTTCTTATTTGACAGGCTTTATGAAATTTAGAGACTGAATTTTATTTTAAAGATACAGATTACAAACAGATTACAAACTAGTTAAATTATACTTTTGAGTTTAATTCATTTCTTTTATTTTTCTTACCTGTCTTATGTCATCAATTAATTAATTGCACGCAATGAGATCTTTTTTTTTTTTTAAGTATTCTGATTTTAAAATGTATCACTATATTACACGCCGTATTATTCGGACTGACATGCTGACATCTGTGCCATCGTTATAGCGACTGAGCAGGTTGATGAGAACCAAAGAGATAAACGTGGTTTCACTTAGTATTTACCTACTGGAACAAAAACTTCAATGTTATGAAGAAACCTCCATGACACCTTTATGAACACGATGATTAAAAATATCATTCCGGTGGACATCGCGAGGCAAATCACAAAACGAAATATATTCTGTTAATAGGATGTTCGTGACTGATGAGAGAGCGAAAAGAAACACTACCGCATGGTCGGAGTTACCAAGGGGACAGAGCTGATGAGCACATGAATCCGGAGTGGAGGAATCGTGTCTGTCAGAATTACTGAGAAAAAGCCATGGGAAATCAACTACTGGAGTGAGAGATTGAGTGATAGAGAACTTCAAGGTTTGGATGCCAGTGAGGTCAGTTACATTGGAAAGATTAAGCCACATGTCATAGTGGGCATTGAAATCTCCGAATACAAAGTTATTCGTGTAGAGAGAGGGCATTATCTATACTATCAGAAATTCTGTCTAGCACGCAACAGTCATGAGAGAAAAGGGGGCAATAAAATAAAAAGAGATAGATGATTGAGTTTAGTAGAGAAAGTGAAAACAGTCCGGAGACTATATATATATATATATATATATATATATATATATATATATTGTAACGTAGCCTGGAATTTCATTAACCACATAGGCGTGAGGAAGAGAAATCCCAGATTCTAGATGAAAGTTAGTTAGGTATAAAACGAGAGAGATAAATAGATAAATCAAAATAGATAAGAATCTACTAATGCTTTCAACTTGCGAGCGAATATGTTCATACCCTCCTCTTCTCTTCACAACTTCTTTCCCTCTTTACCTACTCTTCCACCCACACACCACGGGTCCATGACTTTGAAGCGACCCGACGCGAAAACGACATATTTCCGGAATCTAACAGCCATCAGGCGGTCGACCATAAGTGAATTCCAGGCATTCACGTGATCAGGCCATCCTAAGGGCATATTGAAATTTCGGCCATCACGAAAACGATGCGTGATCTCTGCCCCATCCTCCCGGGTGCCCGGTCAAGGACGAAGAAAACGTGGTGACTGTCTTTGGGGACAGCAGGAGTCGAAAAAGGGTTTTTCAGTTTCCGTCCGATCAGTGGCAGACGAACATCGCTGGGCGATCGTCCCGATTCCAAAGTGGACTGCCCATTGAAATGAGGAAGACAACTAAGTCTGTCGACTAGAGACGAAAGGGCTGCTATGAAAACTGTATCGACCAACGAAACGCCTATACATGTGCTGTAAAAAACTTTGAACACTCCCGAAAGGAAAAGAGCTTCAGGAAAATTGTCGGCCGACCAAAATGTTGTGTTAAACTACGAACTCTCGCTTCGGCGAATTTGAACTTTATGCGAAACGTCAACTCAACGGTCAGATAAGTTGATTCTTTTGACTTAATCCCCTTTCTTTCTTCTTATATATGTATATATGTATTCGCTCGCGCCTTCTTTTCTTCTATAGGTCCCTCTCCCGTTGTTAAATGTATTTCTTTTTTTTACCTATTTGTATATTGGTAAATAAATGTTTTATTTTGAGAACCATCGTCTTGCGTCTGTTCTTCGTTGACTCCCTTGTGTTGCTTTCATTTCTGAGTGAAGACCGAGAAAGGATCCCACGTTTTCTTTTTGAACCCGTGGTTAAAATATACATGCTACAAGTTCGTAACAATATATATATATATATATATATATATATATATATATATATATATATATATATTATAGATAGAGAGAGAGAGAGAGAGAGAGAGTTCTCTAGTCAATGGAAATAAACACAAAGTCCTAAACAAACTCTATAGTCCTTCTGAACGAGAGGAAGATAGGAACAAATAATTCAGTGGAGGAGATTGAAGAATTCAAATTAGTTTCACAGAGAGTTAAGATGTCCGGAGAGTGTTCCAAGAGGAACGATTTCCCACTGCCGAAATTGGTACGAATGCTACGAATGTTGGAGAAAGAAAGGTTGAGGGGGTTAGTTGATTTTTGACGGGCTTGTTTAGTTGTATTTGGTTTATTGCTTTTAGTCGTGGTATGTTTTAAAAGTGAAAAATGCCAAGAATAATAGTAGCGCCCGGTTGTCTAAGGTATGTAGGGGTGACTGACCCGTCGGTGTCTAATAATCCTATTGCATTTATATTATCGCAAATGCAACAAAATAATTGAAAAACAAAAGAATAATAATATTCAAATAAGAGTTTTTGCACAACCATGAATAAAATATTTATATAAGCAAAAGGTACAAACAATTGATGTAAAGATAGTTTAAAAAGTTCAAATGTTTTTGTATGTTTGAATTTAAGTGTTAGCAAAGTTTGGTTAGAAAGATTTCGAGTTGTGAAATAATATGTGTGATAATTAGAAAGTGAATTATAATATAATTGTGTCTATGGCGAAATTACAGTTTGAGTTTACGTAAATTGTGTGTTAATGTAATTGACTTACTTCGTGTTTTACTGGGTTGTCTTTCTTTGATTAGTTATTGACTTTAGCTTGTGTTATAAAAAAGTAGTTTGCTTGTGTTAAGAATACTGCAGACTGTTTTGATGTTAAAAAGAATTTTAACGTTTAGTCTGAATATGAAAATAACGACACGCCCGGTATAGCTTCGGGTTGAAAATTCCCACCTTTCGTTTGGTTGCTAGATTAAGTGTCGTTTATATACAAAACATGTGTCACGTGGTAGGCTCCAGATTCGTTGGCGCAAACGTATTTTCGCTCGGGTCAAAAATAGGGTCGGTACATCCGAACGTAGTTGGAAACATATAATTTGTATTTTTAGCCAATCAGAATGCGTTGTTGTAAGATTTAGTTTGGAGCCTGATTTGTGGGGCGGGGGTGAAAATTTTTAGCTTCAGGGAGAAAAAAAGATGGACTGTGATTGGACCGTTTAAAGGTGAACCGCTCCCCCTTGAAAGGGAGGGGAGAACTGGGACTGGACCTTAGCGGCAGTTGCAAACGAGACAGCATGGAAAGAAGAGGTTCGTTTCTTCTCTCCCTGCTGAAAAGGCAGGTAGCATTTGCATATAAGTAAAGGATGTATGGGTAACAAAGTTGCTGGGAGCAAGTTTCCCCTTCAGAGAAGTTTTGACAAGTCCTCTCGAAAAAGCCACAGAAAAGAAAGTTGGAAAAGAAGTTCATGAGTAGAGTTCGGACCTAAGCCATTTGAGAAGAAGAAGCAAACACGTGCGTTTTCAAAAAGTGTTTTATCGCGTGTTTAAGTAAATTTTCACCTTCTAGCGGCCGTAAAAGAAAGGCATAATTTCCAGGCGGACGGGAGGAAAATAAGAGAAGAACGAAGGGAGTTTGGTCACCAAGAAGAGAACCTTGTCTACACAAGAGAGAAAAGAAAAAAGATGAAAGGACTGAAAGTGTACTGAAGAGCTAAGGCTATTCCCCTTTTTTTTTTTTATCATTGACACAGCAGGTGGGCACAATTCTTTTTTTTTCTTTTTTTTTTGTGCATCTCGTTTATTTTCTTATTTTTATCAGTTTGATGTCATAAAATATTGAACTACAGCCATTCAGACATGATTTTTAACTATTCTGATTTTAAAATTTATGAAAGTGAAATGCTTCAAAAAAGTAGGGAATTAATAAGGAACTTCCGTATTAAAAAAGAATCAAACTTTTTGTATGTACGCAAAAGTAAAATAAAATTATTTTAAAAAGTTAAGTAGAAAATGGTATTAAACATTCCATTTTTTAATATTCAAATATACATTTATTTTATTTAAAAAAAAAAAAGACTTTTGTTACGGACAGCAACAGAATACATTTCAAAATCGCAGTCAAAAAGTACAAATAATGTTTCTGAATTATATTCAGTGTAGATGTTTTTTTTTTCTCTCAAATCTGAAAGAAAATTATGTATTTTATTTTGGTATTTCCAGTGGATGAACTTGGCTGTTCCTTATGAAAAAAATAAGAAGAAAAAGAAAAGAGAAGAAACTAAAAGAAACTAAAAAAGAGGCACATTTCTGATATTAATAATGAATTTTTTTACATGTCATGGAAAATAATTATAATACAGAATACAAAATTTGCAAAACAACCTTCAAAATTGTTTTCCTATTGTGCGCCTCTTAGGCAAGATAACAAGTTCTAATTACAGTTCTGTTTGGCTTGTATTGTTATCCCCACATAGTTTTGCCAGTTTCACAAAGAAGTCGTAAAATGTACTGCCAAGCAGTTATGAAAACTGGACACTTCGTGTCAACGTTATCTTCTCTCACTTTTCCGCTCAGCATGCTGTATCAACGAATCCACGGGACCTTGTTCTCAAGCATGGGGATACCTTTCTCCTTGGTGATTATTCATACACACACACGTATATCGCCCACATAATTTCTCTCACTTGTTACTCAATTATATAAAAGAAAAATACATCGTTTTGTTGGAATAGATTCCGTTTCCTTACACATATCATTTACATGTGTAACATAATTGCTGCCACTGATTCTTTTTAGTCTAACTTGGAACAGTGACTGCCGACGTGATTTCAACATGCACCTACTTCAACAGGCTCATAAAAAGAATTACATTTATTTAATTATCAACAAAATATTCGCTTAATTCGACTGTCAAAAGAATTTGAGAAAGTTTACAAACTGAGTTGAGATAAATCTTGTACCCTGAGAAAAAATCAGGGCTATTACCTCAAATAATGTGGCAAACACTACATCTATGACGTCTATCCCGGCCGCTCCGTATTCAAGCTCGATCCCCTCGGCTGATCGTACAGTTGATCGCTTCGGCCCAAGTCTTGTCTCGCCCCAGGGTGTGATTAATTGATCCTAAGACTGACTTGGACCGAACGGTCCGGTCAGACTTGGTTTGGTCCGGTCAGAGTAAAGTCACACGAATGAGAAAAAAATTGGATAAAGAAAAAGAAATATTTATATGCAATTCCTCGATAGAAAGTTGATGGTACAGTCATTGATAGCTTAAGCAGACTATACTCTCCATGCAAGAACTTTCGACCCTTCCCGATTATCGTGACACACTGTTGTTATGATTTTGGAACGACACTTCTGGGACTTTAAGACTTTAAGTCGGAGGCTTTTTTCTTCAAGGCGGCAAGTCACATGAGATCGGGCGAAGTCTGTCCGCGTCTCTGCATCTCCTCGGCGTTCTGTTTTTAAGGACCCATGCGCAAGGGCTAGGGTGGAGCATAATGTGCCAGCGCTCTCCAGGCAACCAGTCAGGGCACTCCCTGCAAATGTCCAGATAAGAAGGAACCCCTTCTCCCTCCTTGCTTTGCGTGAGTGCCTCTCACCATCACTCTCGAGGGGCGTGGAAAATCCTACGCCTTCCCTGAAATTCCACCTGGGTCTTCTCTTTCTTGGTCACCTGACCAAAACCCGTCCCCCAAGGGCTAGGCCTGGTATAGCCCAACGACCAAATTTTAATTATCATTCAAATTTTTTTCTCGTCGTGCTTTTGTGTGTGGTCGTTTTCGTATCTAGAATTTATCATTTTTATTCTCTCGTCAACCCTTTGGTCAACAAGTGGCAAAAAGGGAACAATCCCTTGATTTGGAGGAGTTTTATCGCGTTTCGGCAGACGAAAAATTGAATTGTGATTCTTTTACATATGTTCCTTTGGGAACCGGTCTGCTTTTAAAAGTTAATCTTTTTAAATCGACCGAACTCGCGTCCAGGGGTTCGTGTTTCTCTCTGTTGCTCAATGGTCGTAAAAATATTATGTTTCTTTCCAGGAGGTCCCTGGGACTCCAGTATATCTCATCACTTAATCTCAGTTCTTAATCGAAACCAGATGGTCTCTTTGTTTTACTTCTCCAGCGGACAAGAAAGTTAATTACCTTCTATTTTTTTTTAAGTTGTGTTTAAATCTGACACATTATACAGTTTATTTTAACTGAAATCATTTGTACAATGTAAATTCTCAGGTAGTGAAATAAAAAAAATAGGACTTAATTTCATTCTGGATGGCATTTAAAACTAGAGCAGATTTACCACCAGATTATAATTAAATCATGTAACAGTGGACATGGATGAGTGGGTGTTGGAATGGGCATAGGAACAGAAAAACAAAATCAGTTGTACAATGCAATAGGATATATCTTATTTTGGATGGCATGTGAAACTAGAGCAGATTTGCCAATAGATTATAATTAAATCATGTATCAGTGGACATGTATGTGTGGGTGTTGGAATGGGCATGAGAACAGAAAAACAAAATCAGTTGTACAATGCAATAGGATATATTTTATTTTGGACGGCATGTGAAACTAGAGCAGATTTGCCAATAGATTATTATGAAATCATGTATCAGTGGACATGGATGTGTGGGTGTTGGAATGGGCATAGGAACAGAAAAACAAAATCAGTTGTACAATGCAATAGGATATATTTTATTTTGGATGGCATGTGAAACTAGAGCAGATTTGCCAATAGATTATTATTAAATCATGTATCAGTGGACATGGATGTGTGGGTGTTGGAATGGGCATAGGAACAGAAAAACAAAATCAGTTGTACAATGCAATAGGATATATTTTATTTTGGATGGCATGTGAAACTAGAGCAGATTTGCCAATAGATTATTATTAAATCATGTATCAGTGGCCATGGATGTGTGGGTGTTGGAATGGGCATAGGAACAGAAAAACAAAATCAGTTGTACAATGCAATAGGATATATTTTATTTTGGACGGCATGTGAAACTAGAGCAGATTTGCCAATAGATTATTATTAAATCATGTATCAGTGGACATGGATGTGTGGGTGTTGGAATGGGCATAGGAACTGAAAAACAGAATCAGTTGTACAATGCAATAAGATATATTTTATTTTGGACGGCATGTGAAACTAGAGCAGATTTGCCAATAGATTATTATTAAATCATGTATCAGTGGCCATGGATGTGTGGGTGTTGGAATGGGCATAGGAACAGAAAAACAAAATCAGTTGTACAATGCAATAGGATATATTTTATTTTGGATGGCCGGTGAAACTAGAGCAGATTTGCCAATAGATTATTATTAAATCATGTATCAGTGGACATGGATGTGTGGGTGTTGGAATGGGCATAGGAACAGAAAAACAAAATCAGTTGTACAATGCAATAGGATATATTTTATTTTGGACGGCATGTGAAACTAGAGCAGATTTGCCAATAGATTATTATGAAATCATGTATCAGTGGACATGGATGTGTGGGTGTTGGAATGGGCATAGGAACAGAAAAACAAAATCAGTTGTACAATGCAATAGGATATATTTTATTTTGGATGGCATGTGAAACTAGAGCAGATTTGCCAATAGATTATTATGAAATCATGTATCAGTGGACATGGATGTGTGGGTGTTGGAATGGGCATAGGAACACAAAAACAAAATCAGTTGTACAATGCAATAGGATATATTTTATTTTGGACGGCATGTGAAACTAGAGCAGATTTGCCAATAGATTATTATGAAATCATGTATCAGTGGACATGGATGTGTGGGTGTTGGAATGGGCATAGGAACACAAAAACAAAATCAGTTGTACAATGCAATAGGATATATTTTATTTTGGATGGCATGTGAAACTAGAGCAGATTTGCCAATAGATTATTATTAAATCATGTATCAGTGGCCATGGATGTGTGGGTGTTGGAATGGGCATAGGAACAGAAAAACAAAATCAGTTGTACAATGCAATAGGATATATTTTATTTTGGACGGCATGTGAAACTAGAGCAGATTTGCCAATAGATTATTATTAAATCATGTATCAGTGGACATGGATGTGTGGGTGTTGGAATGGGCATAGGAACTGAAAAACAGAATCAGTTGTACAATGCAATAAGATATATTTTATTTTGGACGGCATGTGAAACTAGAGCAGATTTGCCAATAGATTATTATTAAATCATGTATCAGTGGACATGGATGTGTGGGTGTTGGAATGGGCATAGGAACAGAAAAACAAAATCAGTTGTACAATGCAATAGGATATATTTTATTTTGGACGGCATGTGAAACTAGAGCAGATTTGCCAATAGATTATTATGAAATCATGTATCAGTGGCCATGGATGTGTGGGTGTTGGAATGGGCATAGGAACAGAAAAACAAAATCAGTTGTACAATGCAATAGGATATATTTTATTTTGGACGGCATGTGAAACTAGAGCAGATTTGCCAATAGATTATTATTAAATCATGTATCAGTGGACATGGATGTGTGGGTGTTGGAATGGGCATAGGAACAGAAAAACAAAATTAGCAAGCTGAGTTCTAGATTAGAAAAAGGTCACCTTTGAATTCAACTCCATGTATAGTATTATGCCAGATACACACTATACTCAAATTTCACACTTGGCTATTCAATGAAGCTAGGTGCAGGGGTTGATTTAGGGTCATTCCCAGCACTGAGTGCAGAGCAGAAGAACTAGACCTCTCACTTCAAATAAAAATCTGATGGCAATTTACAGACAAAAAAAATGTTCCGCCTATCTGCTCAGTTGAATTCATGAATTTATTATAGAAATATATTGTTTTTCTAATAAAATTAGGTTGCTCCTTAGACAAAGAAAATTGTAACTTCTGTTTGAAAACAAAAATTGCATCTTCCTCAGACTTTCATTTGCTCCTCTTGAAAATGGTGTAAATTCATCTTTATTGCATTTTACGACACAATCTATACTGTATACTACTCTATTGAAATGAACACATTCATTTTGGTTTCTATATTTGCTATATTTTAGCCATTGTAGCTTCCACTCTTTTCTATGTTGTACTTGGTAACATAGCCTGTTCTCGGTCTACTTTTCATACTCGGTGGATATCTGGTATTACTTAACCCTTATACATAGAAAATGGAACATGAACATGAACATTCTACAGTAGCATTCTGGATTGAATTAATTTGAATTTATAACTTTTCATCCACGTTTTTTGAAAAAGGCCTAGCATGAACCAAAAATGTGAATGTCATACCTAAAGCAAAGTTTGAGCAAATATTG
Organism: Acanthosepion esculentum; assembly: GCA_964036315.1. Classification (NCBI taxonomy): domain Eukaryota; kingdom Metazoa; phylum Mollusca; class Cephalopoda; order Sepiida; family Sepiidae; genus Acanthosepion; species Acanthosepion esculentum. The sequence goes on from OZ038479.1 coordinate 41,054,777, forward strand.
TCAACTGAAAAGAAAGTGTTGCATAAAAATTCCCAGAAATCAACAAAGCTGCACAAATGCTTTTACCATACACCAATCTTTCCATAAGAAAAACAAAGACAATACAATCAACATTAACCAGAAACAGTTTTAATGTGAGATTTACTATAAGATCTTTTTCAGATAAACATTCCGCCAGAAAGTGAACCAGTTTCATTTATAGCATTCTTTTTTCATTTACACATTGATTAATATGTCAGCTGAAGCCTTATTCCATATATAATTAAACTCAAATGTTACATTGAATGTTTCACTAGAAACTGTACCTCATATCTCTTATGGAAAAACATTCAAAAATTGATAACAATCTTTTAAAAAGCTTATATATATATATATATATATATATATATATATATATATATATATATATATATATATATATATATATGTATGTATTTAAGTATCAATCCTTCTTTCATGCACATTTCATTGAATACGATAGACAAGGTGCTTTGATTTAGTTTTTTATACAATTTCTCATGTGATCTTATAATTTTTTCTATTCAGATGATAAATTATATAAAAACTATCTGATTGTTCTTTTTATCCTAGCGCTTTCGGCTACACATTTAGTCATTTTCAAGGTTGAAATATATTAACTGTTAGCAAGAAATAGTTTGTTGTATTTATATAATGCTTTCATTTTCAAAACATGGTCAAGATATTGTGTGCATGTTCATAGTTGATATTATTGAGTGTTGTTTTTTTTTGTTTTTATTAAGGCTTCTATTATTTTGAGCCTTTTTTGCATATAGATGATGCTATTATATTTGTGTTGTCAACAAGTATGTTACGAATAGGGTCTGCTAGGTCTCCATGAATATTTAAATGAGATCTAATTGAGCTATGGTCGGAAAGGTGTTGTGTGAATCTTTGTGTCACACATGTCGTAGTATGGCCTACGTAATTATTTACGAATTTTGATTGATCAGGAATACAATTCCTTAATGGACATTTAAATTCATAAATATTTGTCCTATTTAATTTTGTTAAATATGTATATCTATATCTATATATAGTGATTTTCCAAGCGTAGCTTAGATGTGGCACAAGGCCGAAAGTATGGGGCACCCAGCGAGGATCGAACTCACTATTCAGTTGTAATTGTTCTAGCGAGACAAGCTTGCTAACCATTACACCACCTCGGGGTGCCCAAATATTGATTTTCCAAGCGTAGCTTAGACGTGGCACAAGGCCGAAAGTATGGGGCACCCAGTGAGGATCGAACTCACTACTCAGTCGTAATTGTTCTAGCGAGACAAGCTTGCTAACCATTACACCACCTCGGGGTGCCCAAATATTGATTTTCCAAGCGTAGCTTAGATGTGGCACAAAGCCGAAAGTATGGGGCACCCAGTGAGGATCGAACTCACTACTCAGTCGTAATTGTTCTAGCGAGACAAGCTTGCTAACCATTACACCACCTCGGGGTGCCCAATCTATATCTATATATATAAGAAACTCTTGGTCATGTACAAACCAGATATTATCATATATATCATATAATTGCTCTGTCATTGCAGAACTGGGCATTTTTTCTGATCTATCATTTTACTATATTCTTTCAGCCCTTATTCTCTATGTTAATATGTATGTGCACTTGTAGAGAAATGCTTGGCACCTGGCATATTGCAAATATATTCTGGAGTTCGAAAGTTTCTTTTCCTCAAATAGTGGGGATTTTTTGCCTATTTAACTTGTGGCCATATTGGGATTTTCCCCCATCCTGTGACTTTAATGTGTCAATTGTATATATTCACCAGCTGAGCAGACTATAACATGTTGGGCTAGCCAAATAGGTATAAATGCCCATATCACTGAAGAGAGCAGTACCAAAAAAACTGATGACTGTGTGTAGTGTGCACAAATTATTGTTAAACTTGTTTCTTTGTGTGTACACCAGATTATTATGATAAATACCTAACAGATCAACTTTTAAAAAGCTTATACAGTACGTCCCAGGTTTACAACACTCCCTACCTATGACGATTCATATTTACAATAGCCATTAATCTTATTTCAACTGATGGTATCTGCCTCGAGCATCGGACATGGCAGAAAAATACAGTGTGACTAAAGAATACATAATCACGCATTCATATTTACAATAGCCATTAATCTTATTTCAACTTATGTTATCTGCCTCGAGCATCCGACATGGCAGAAAAATACAGTGTGACTGAAGAATACATAATCACGCATTCATATTTACAATAGCCATTAATCTTATTTCAACTTATGTTATCTGCCTCGAGCATCCGACATGGCAGAAAAATACAGTGTGACTGAAGAATACATAATCACGCATTCATATTTACAATAGCCATTAATCTTATTTCAACTTATGTTATCTGCCTCGAGCATCGGACATGGCAGAAAAATACAGTGTGACTGAAGAATACATAATCACGCATTCATATTTACAATAGCCATTAATCTTATTTCAACTGATGGTATCTGCCTCGAGCATCCGACATGGCAGAAAAATACAGTGTGACTGAAGAATACATAATCACGCATTCATATTTACAATAGCCATTAATCTTATTTCAACTGATGGTATCTGCCTCGAGCATCCGACATGGCAGAAAAATACAGTGTGACTAAAGAATACATAATCCCGCATTCATATTTACAATAGCCATTAATCTTATTTCAACTTATGTTATCTGCCTCGAGCATCCGACATGGCAGAAAAATACAGTGTGACTGAAGAATACATAATCACGCATTCATATTTACAATAGCCATTAATCTTATTTCAACTTATGTTATCTGCCTCGAGCATCCGACATGGCAGAAAAATACAGTGTGACTGAAGAATACATAATCACGCATTCATATTTACAATAGCCATTAATCTTATTTCAACTTATGTTATCTGCCTCGAGCATCCGACATGGCAGAAAAATACAGTGTGACTAAAGAATACATAATCCCGCATTCATATTTACAATAGCCATTAATCTTATTTCAACTTATGTTATCTGCCTCGAGCATCCGACATGGCAGAAAAATACAGTGTGACTGAAGAATACATAATCACGCATTCATATTTACAATAGCCATTAATCTTATTTCAACTTATGTTATCTGCCTCGAGCATCCGACATGGCAGAAAAATACAGTGTGACTGAAGAATACATAATCCCGCAGCGCCAGAGTGAGGAAGGTGACATGGGTCAGTTAAACATTGTTAAATGCCCTGAAAAGGGAGGAACATTGGATGGTTGTTGGCTTAAGTCATTTGACTATGGCTTAAAAGATGTACATCTGTTTACAGGGCGAGATGGATGAATTGTTGTCTAAATTATGTGAAAATAAAAATAACACTGACATCTCACTTTAACAGATATATTTACCAAAATTACACAAAACATCTTGAAATACTAATGAGTAAATTTACTCCATAAAATCTCCACTGGTTTCAACCATGGCCTTCAAACAACTTCATAATCTACTGCATCTCTTCTGGATGGTCAACATTTTTAAGTTGGTGAATACAAGCATAATCCTTACCTTCAGTTCATCTTTGGTGCTGATCTCTCGGTCAGTTTCGACCCAATATATGATAATCAAGGGGGTTGCAGTCTGGGGAGATAGGTGGCCAGATTTAAGGAGGGATGTGGTCGCAGAAATTGTCTGACAGCCATAACAGGGTTCTTCTGCTTGTGTGGCATGGCGCACAGTCCTGTTGTTAGACATAGGTTCTTTCAGCAATCACCCACAGGGCATCACTACCGCTCTCAAAGCGCTCAATGTAGGGCTCTATGTTGAGTCTGAGGCCCTGGGGGAAGATGAATGGTGGCATAACGTCACCATCACAACTGATCATGCCAAACGCTATGATGTTCACTGGATATCTCATCTAACACTTTCTGAACCCTCTCTACTATCCTCAGATTGATACCCACTCTGAAATGGTTGCATTGGAGCTTCCAGCATGAATGCAATACAGCATGCCATTTCCAAATTTCTGGCTGACTGAATTGAATCATAGTACTCATTTTCTCACAGACCTTACTATACTGTGCAATCGACAAAATCAAAACCAAACAAGTCCCATGTACGAAATTAAAAATATAAAATGGCGACAATTTACCCATCGCACCTTGCATATATATATATATATATATATATATATATATATATATATATATAATTATTTATTTGAATATTACAACATAAATATGTTATAAAATCACGACAAAAGTAGCCATTTTGTTTCAACACTTCTTGTGTCTTGTCAAGTGATGATATAGAATATAGAATAAATGGTTTTAAAGGTTTCAAATTAATCAACGATCCTTAGCTAGGAGTAAATGCTGTTATGGCTACTTTTGTCGTGATTTTATAACATATTTATGTTGTAATATTCAAATAAATAATTATATCTGCTCTACTCTGTATTGAGCACTCTTTAAAGAATATTAATTGTTGGTTATTGGATTTCACTCCGTATATACCAATCCTAAACTTGGGTATATATATATATATATATATATATATATATATAGATATAGATGTGTATATTGTTTGTATTTGAAAGCTACCCTCATCATAACATCCTGCTTCAGCCATGCAAGTATAAATGCCCGTATCAATTACAAGTGATTATATTCATATAGATGTATAAAATACAGTGCAGAATTCCAACCAAATATCACACTAGAAATTGCCCCTTGACACCGTGTTTCCTTCATGCTAATGGGGTTGGGAAAAATAGAAAATGACTTCAGCTTTTGTTTGTCAAACTGCTAGATATCTTTACCCACTGTCTTTTTCCTCACACACTAGACTGGCAAAGAGAGGGCAAAGGTGTAGACTTTTGAAAACATTTGACCAGCAGGTTTCAAAAGAGGAAGATTACTCCCATGTATATATTCATGTTTGGACGCTGAGAAAATCGCACCCCACAGGTTTTACAGCATGGATTACTTCATGCCATTTTAGATTTATGAAGGGTGTTCCAATAACATGAACCGATTTTAAATGTGAATTAAGTTTAAGCGTCTAATGATTTTTTTCTTTTAGTATTTGGCAGACATTTGAGTGACATTATTTTTTTACATATAATTGACGTGACTTAAATGACATGATCCAATAGAGAGATAAATAAATTTTCACCAATAACACTGATTTATTTACTGCTGACTTTGATCCGTCTTAATGAAAAACCCTTTATTGATATATATATATATATATATATATATATTAAAACCAAATATTGTGATATGTTTCATGATATTTTGATTGCCATTTTAGATTTATATTAAAAGAAATTTCACAAAAGGAAACTTTCTAAAGTGGAAGATGTGCTTTTTTTTGTGGGATGATTCCACACTCCTTAAAATCTCATTGCTGCCAGATGGTGTTTATCGTCATAGCCAGGATGGCAAAAATAATATGAAACAAAATGCTGTTGGTAAAAGCAGAAAATGACTTCAGATTTTGGTTTTCAAACCACCAGATATCTTTAAACTCTTTCTTTTCTCTCATATACTAGACTGATGAAAATAAGAAAATTTGGATCTTTTTTGTTAAGTAAATGTTGCACAACACAAGTGACTATATTCACACACGTGTATGAAATACAGTGCAGAATTCCAACCAAATATAACACCAGAAATTGCCCCTTGATGCTTTGTTTCTTTCAGACTAATGCTGTTTGGAAAAGCAGGAAATAACTTTAGCTTTTGTTTGCAAAAGAGATAGAAATCTTTGCTCCCTGTCTTTTTCCTCGTATAACAGACTGACAATGACAGTGCAAAGGTGTGGATTTTTGAAAACATTTAACCAACAGGTTTCAAAAGATTACCTCCATGTACACTTCATTCATGCTTAGATGCTGAGAAAATCTAACCCCACAGGTTTTATGGCAAGGACTACTTCCTGCCATTTTAAATTTACATTAAAAGAAAATATTGCACAGCGCATCACAAGCGACTATATTCACACAGGTGTATATTCACACAGGTGTATATTCACACAGGTGCAGAATTCCAACCAAATATAACACCAGAAATCTCACAAAAGAAAACTTTCTGAAGTGGAAGTAAATTTGCGTTTTTTTGTGGGATGATTCCACACTTCTCAAAACTTCCCAATCAGAGGCCTTCCTGCGGGCTGGAATTTATTGTCATACTCAGAATGGCAAACAATATATGTATATCATGCAAGTAAAAAGCAAAGCAAAGCAACTATAAGACAGTAATAAAAAAAAAGGTTCAAAAACTAGGAATAGTATTCACATGCAAAAGGGATACAGTACAGTGGTTACAGTAAAAGGGAAGATAGTGACAAGCAAAAAGTTCAGGATTGTGCTCCACTTAGAGCATTTAACAAATTTATTTAATTTTAATCTGTTGAAAGAAAAAAAATAAGCATCATTAAATGTGTGACAATGTTTTTTTGTGTCTTTTAAATAACAGAGGACTAGTTTGTCTCACATCATGTGATCCATTAGTCAGTTTTCATGAGTATTTTAATCATTTCATCACAATACATATTTTGACGAGTTGCAGAACTATTTCTCAGTAATATTTTTCATCTGCTGGTTCAACATTGCTTTCATCCATTATAATGATCTCCATCTCACAAGGAGTTGATTGGGGTTTACAATCTATTCCAAATTTGCTTAAAATTTTTTCTATATATAGTGATTGGCTCATTTAAATTGATATTTTAAAAATATGAATTGTATACCTATAAAAAAAGAAAGCTATCTGAGATGAACCATTTTAAATTGTTCATTTAAAAATTGTTTTAAATTAATGTAGAATTGCATCTTCAGGATATCATCTACCTTTTATTCGAAATATTTTTATGTAAATGCAGGAGTCTGCTAAGAAGAGGGACACACACACTGGCCAGTTAAATATGTCTGTAGTACAACATTGCAATTTTACCCACTTTTTAAGTCTGTATAATGACTTTTTTAATTGCCATACAAGATTTTTTATCTTTTTACTGGTAATAAGATAACCTTCTGGCTGTTGTAAATACACCACAAAATCAATCAGGGAATTTAAGTATGTGATTTTTACATCCATTTGGTAGACGGATGTGTTGGGTAGTTAATTGCATTAAAGTTCTTACAATATTTGTTTTGTTGGTGGGAAGTTTCATTATTGTCCATTTCAGGCTTTTGTGAGGAGTTTTGCCAACTACGTTAACAGTGAATTGCCATTTTTAATACTTTACTCCCACTGACTTCCAACAAAATCTATAGTAGGATTTAACATGTTTAAATTTTTGATCACCTGATCTTTTAAGAATTTGGGCATTTTCAGGCAAGTTACTGATGTATCTTCTGGTAGGTGTGGCATCATTTTCAGCTCCAATTACAACTAACATGTGTTACTTGAAACGTTAGTGAAATTTAGAGAACAAATAACTCACAAAATTTCCCGAGGGACAGGTCACTTGCTAGCTTGTGTTAATGTGTGTTCTTGGAATGAGGATCAAAAAGAAAAATTTAATGTTTCTCTCCAGTATGTGTTATCATATGTGTCTTTAGATATGAATTTCTAGGAAACTTTAATCCACAGACTTCACAGTGGAACGGTTTCTCACCAGTGTGTGTTAACGTGTGTCGTTTGAGATGTGCATTTTGGGAAAAATTATATCCACAAATTTCACAGTGGAATGGTTTCTCACCAGTGTGTGTTAACACGTGTTGTTTGAGATTTGCATTTTGGGAAAACTTAAATCCACAGATTTCACAGTGGAAAGGTTTCTCTCCAGTGTGTGTTAGCATATGTTTTTGGAGTGATGATTTTAAGTAAAAACTTACCCCACAACTTTCACAGTGAAATGGTTTTTCTCCAGAGTGTGTTAAAATGTGTGTTTTGAGGGATGAACTTTGGGAACACTTAAATCCACAGATTTTGCAGTCGAAAGGTTTCTCTCCAGTGTGTGTTAACATGTGTTTTTTGAGATCTGAATTTCGGGAAGATTTATATCCACAGATTTCACAGTGGAAAGGTTTATCTCCTCTGTGTGTTAGCATATGTTGTTTCAGATCAGAATTTAGAGAAAATTTAAATCCACAGATTTCACAGTGGAAATATTTCTTGCTATGTTGTGTTAACATGTGTTTTTTGAGTGATGATTTAAAGGAAAACTCTCTTCCACAGAAATCACATTTTAAATGCTTCCCCCCAGTGTGTATAGACATGTGCTTTTTAAGATCAGAATTTGTTGGAAACTTAGATCCACATATTTCACAGGGAAAAGGTTTCTCTCCAGTGTGTGTTAACATGTGTTTTTCTAGAGATGATTTTTGTGAACACCCAAATTCACAGATTTCACAGTGGAATAGTTTCTCACCAGTGTGTCTATACATGTGTCGTTTGTGATTTGAAATTAGGGAAGATTTAAATCCACATATTTCACAGTGGAAAGGTTTCTCTCCAGTGTGTGTTAACATGTGTTTTTTGAGATCTGAATTTTGGGAAGATTTAAATCCACAGATTTCACATCGGAAAGGCTTCTCTCCAGTGTGTGTTAACATATGTGATTTTAAAGATGAGTTTTGGGAAAATTTAAATCCACAGATCTCGCAGTGGTAAGGTTTCTCTCCAGTATGTCTTAACATGTGTCTTTTGAGATGTGAATTTTGGGAAGATTTAAATCCACAGACTTCGCAGTGGAAAGGCTTCTCACCAGTGTGTGTAAACATGTGTTTTTTGAGAGATGAATTTTGGAAAGATTCAAATCCACAGATTTCGCAGTGGAAAGGTTTCTTTTCAGTGTGTGTTAACATATGTGATTTTAGAGATGATTTTCGGGAATACTTAAATCCACAGATATCACAGTGGAAAGGTTTTTCTCCAGTGTGAGTTAACATGTGACTTTTGAGAGATGAATTTTGGGAAGATTCAAATCCACAGATTTCACATTGGAAAGGTTTCTCTCCGGTGTGTGTTAATATGTGTCTTTTGAGAGATGAATTCTGAGAAAATTCAAATCCACAGACTTCACAGTGGAAAGGTTTCTCTCCAGTGTGGGTATACATGTGGTTTTTGAGATGTGCATTTCGAGAAAAATTGAATCCACAAATTTCACAGTGGAAAGGTTTCTCTCCGGTGTGTGTTAACATGTGTCTTTTCAGAGCTGAATTTTGGGAAGATTCAAATCCACAGAGTTCACAGTGGAAAGGTTTCTCTCCAGTGTGGGTATACATGTGTTGTTTGAGATGTGCATTTCGAGAAAATCTGTTCCCACATATTCTACAGTGGAATGGTTGCTCTCCAGTTTCAGTTCTCATATTTGTTTTGTGATTTGAATTTATAAAAAATATAATACCACAGATTTCATAGGAAATTGGTTCTCCCCCATGTGTGTTCTGTCAAATACGTCACATGTTGACTTACAGTTTACTACCAATCCACAAATTTCAGAGTGTAAAAATTCCATCTTTCTCATGAATATTCACCATGGTTTCAAGTACTCTCAAAGATGCAAACTGAAAAGTAAAAAAATATATTGAGCACAGAATTAAGAAAACACACCATATAGGGATATGAAATAGCTTTATAAAAATGCATTTTCAAGTACTGTCTTGAACCTATGCCCCAAATTATAAAAAATGCATCATTATAGTATATGTTAATCAAATAAAAATATGTTGTTAACTGAAAGGGACTTTTGAATATGAAGAAATCAAGGCAGAATGACTGATAAAGTTGTGATCAAATCCGACACACTTATTAAAGGTTATTTTGACTGATATCATATGTATAATACAAATGAACTAAGTAAAATAAAAATAGGACTTAATTTTATTCTGGCTGGCATGCAGATTTTCTCTCAGATTATTATTAAATGATGTAACAGTAGACATGGACGTGTGGGTGTTGGAATGGGCAATGAAATAGAAAAACAAAATCAGCCAGATGAGTTCAAAACTAGGAAAAGAACAACTTTGAATTCAAAACCATGTATGGTATTATGCTGGATATATGCTACATCAAATTTCACACTTGAACATCAAATGAAATTATTTTAGGGATACTCACAGAAGAGTGCAGAAAATGATATGACCTTTCACTTCAGAATAGTAGGGAAGAGAACAAGAATGTTGGATAAAATGGATGATGTGATGAAATAGTGGTGGAAATGTCAGTTAATGAAGTTTGAATCTGGTGTTATCATTTAAATGTCAACCTCCATTCATTATACACCAACTACTTATTATGCATGGAGAAAGAAAGCCACTGGAAACCTCCCTAATTTCTTTATAAAAAATCTCATGATAATAAACTAATCAGTCAAATGATTCTAGTTAATATTGGAGCCAAATTCGAATGTTAAGCTTGTCTGCTCAAGTGAAATGATGAATGTATTATAGAAATATATTGTTTTCTAACAAAAGTTATGTTGCTCCTTACACCAGGAAAATTGTAACATCTGTTAGGAAACAAATTTTGTTCCTTACATTTGTGTCTGTTCGTCTTGAAAATGCTGTAAATTTATGTTTATTGCATTTTTTTGCATAATCTATATTGTAACTATTCTATTCAAACCAGCATGTTCATCTTGGTTTCTATATTCACTATGTGTTAGTCATTGTACTCTCCACAGTCAAATCCATTACATTCACTAATAGATTATTATTAAATCATGTATCTGGGGATATGGATATGTGGGTGTTGGGATGGGCAATGGAACAGAAAAACAAAATCAGCAAGATGAGTTGCAAACTAGGAAAAGGTCAACTTTGAATTCAATGTATGGTATTATGCCAGACACATGCTATGCCCAAATTTCACACTTGACCATCAAATGAAGCTAGGTGCTGGGGGGTTGATTTAAGGATACTCACAGCTACTGAGTGCAGGGTAGAAGAATGAGACCTCTTATCTCAATCCAGTATAGAAGGGAAGCAAAAAAGAATGTTGGATAAGTGGACATACAACCAACAGCCCCAGATATGAGGAAGTATAGGTGGGAATATAGGTGGGAATATAGGTGGGAATAAAAAAATTAGTAAAGATTTAGGTCTTGTGTTATCATTTAATTAGTAACCTCCATTCAATATGAACTAACTACTTAATATGTATGAAGAAGGAAAAACACTTGAAACCTCTCTAATATCTTTATAAAAATCTCATAGAAATAAAATAATCAGTCAAATGTTTCCAGTCAATATTTGAGCCAAATTTAAGCATTAACCCTATCTGCACAAGTGAAATCATGTATTATAGAAATATATTGTTTTCTAACAGAAGTTAGGTTGCTCTTTAGGCCAGGAAAATTGTAACTCACACTTGCTTCTATTCCTCTTGAAAGTGCTGTAAATTTATCTTTATTGCATTTTATTAACTATATTGTATACCTCTCAATTCAAACCAGCATGTTCATCTTGGTTTCTATATTCACAATGTTTTTACTGCATTTTATCACATAATCCATGTTGTATATCACTCTATTCAAACCAGCATGTTCATCTTGGTTTCTATATTCACAATGTTTTTACTGCATTTTATCACATAATCCATATTGTATATCACTCTATTCAAACCATCATGTTCATCTTGGTTTCTAGATTCACAATGTTTTTACTTCATTTTATGATGTACCGACGGAACCTCAGTGGATCTCTTCCTTGCAAAATTCTGCACCCATTTTCACAGCTTTGGAAGACATCTTGCTTAACTTATGTCTTGCTAGCCAAAAAATGCTCCAGGGTCTCCCTAGCCAGGGCTATCTCTAGGGGTCCCCCCCCATCTCCACCCAGGAAAGACTATCCTTAAGAGCCTTCACTTTGTTAGCCTTGTCTAGTGTGGGCCGTTTGGTATGTTGTAGTATCTGACTCAAAGAGAAATGGACAGTTTATATGGAGCTAAGAGGTTGAATCCATTAACAACTGTGTGGGTGATAGACATGCTGCTTCTGCTAGCAAGAACCTACCAAGTTATGAGGGGGAATTTAATCTAACAGCAACAGAACAAGAACAGATATAACACGATTCTGCAACATCAATGAGGCTGTGAAGTTAAAGTGACTACTAATTTGGGCAGGAAATCAAAGCCAAAAGATAAGTGAAACATGCACCACAAGTTAACACAGGAATCTTTATTAAAGGAGGGAAGAGACTTGACAATTGCCTCAGCCCCCAAAGTAGCTAAGACTGAAGAAACTACAAAAAGATAAACCGAAGTGATTTGCACACCAACAGAGCTGACTGACAAAGTACACATGCAATCAAAATAACAAGAAGAAAGAAAAAGGTAAGAAACTGCAAATTTTGCAGAAAAGGTCATGAGGTGGGACAGTGTCCAGCAAAGGTGAAAACATCCATGAAATGCAACGGATTTTGTCATTTTGCGTGCATATGTCTCATAAGTGAAAAAGGAAAAGAGAGAGGGAGTAACGAGTACCAAGATGTATACTACATTACCTAGACACCAGAGAAAGAAGTGCAGGTGACATAACGTAGACACGTCAGTGGAGTGGTGACAAGTCCACTAATGAAGATGTTTAATTCCACATAGTGGAAACAGAACAGGAACAGAAATATATTAAAACAAAATGTAAAAGAAAGCGTCTGTCAAGCCGTGAGTCAGAAACGGAATAAAACAAGTGGCAGCAGATGCCAAATTTGACATGGTAGCCATGAGCAATTACTTATATCTTGAAACAGCTACTGTTTGCTTAAAAAAAATCATTTCTGTGATATTTTAAACTTGAAGTAAATAATATTTGTATCAAATCAGATTAAAGATTAAATCAGTTCAACTAGAGTCAGTGAAATAATCAAATACCATTTACTAGAAGGTGAGGAGTGAACTCATGCTAAAGTGATAAGTCAAGGGAGAAAATCCACAGGAAGAAACAAATATTATGCGAATGTAATGAATAAAAAAGATAAAGAAATGCTGAGAGTACATTAGAATAAATTGGAATATGAAACAGTGAAAAATGATAAGAAATTGATGACAGTTGACAAAATAATGGGTTTACATGTGTGTGAGAGAGTGATCAGGATGAAGCAAATGCAATTTTTGTGTTAATTGGCACTTGCTGAAAACCTGAAGTCATCAAGGCAAAGGAGCAGAAACTAAAAAAATTGGAGTGTTTTTGATGCATACAAAGATGTACAGGACAGGGGTCAGAAGACACTGTCAACATGCTGGGTGGTAACAGAGAAGCCTGTTGCTGGAGCAAAGAAACAAGTGAAAGCCAGTCTGGTTGTGAGAGGTTTTGAAGAAGAGAGTGTTTCACCTAACTCGTATCTATCTGTCTCGTTAACAAATAAAGTTCGTTGTTTATAAATAGACAAAATAATTCACCTTCAGAAAGGCTATCAGATGTATTGATGGTCGTCAGTAGCTTCCATAAAATTACTCAGGCATGGATGATAGTAGCTGTAAGTGGTCATCATCACTTTTCTCCATGTCACTAGCGTGGTTATCATGTCCGACCATTTCACTATCAATATCCACTTTAATAAAGCCTTCAAAATCATCAGAATCTCCAACTGCTAGTAAGTGTAGACTTAGAAATGGCAAGGCAGTAGCAATGAGGGATGAAAATGTAAAACAATTGACATCAAAGTGGCATTTTTACAGGGCAGACAAATCGATAGAGATATATTTATTATGCCATCTATAGGAATAAAAATGGAAGTTAAGCAAAACAGAAGATGGCCTTGATGCATCTCGAAATTGGCACTTCAGTGTAAAAGATGATCTTAGCAGAATGTGTTGTAAGCAGTTTGAGTTAGATGAAGCCCTCTTTAGGTGGTAAAACAATGAGAAATTAGAAGGATTATTTGTGATGCAAATGGATTTATTTATGTAAATTAACCATTACCACACTAATTTCTTTCTAGAATTATTCCCCCTGCCACTGCATTTTTTTTTTTGAGGGTGCAAAAAATAATGAACATCTACTGTTTTAAAATTGTTATAACTTTCTTTGTATTGTGCTTATAGGTTTTAATTTTTGTACACTAATAAAAGAATGAATGAGTAACATTTTGATGTAATGCATTACATTTTGCATGCATGTTTTGATGTTAAACTAGAAAAATTGAAACGCAAAATAAAAAATACGAAATAAAAAATACATTAAAAAAATGCATAAATAATTCAATGTACTTTAACTTTTATTACTCCTTGTGGAGTTCTGTGGGTGTAATAAGAAAACAAAATCGCTAAAATGGCTTTCATTTCGTCAAAAAAAATGACACGTTTCCTTGTGCTTACATACAAGAAGACACTAGCATTTGTTCGCTTTTTCTTTCACCTGACTCATATCTATTAGTCTCGTTGACAAATAAAGTTTGTCGTTTATAAATAGACAAAATAATTCACCTTCAGAAAGGCTATCAGATGTATTGATGGTCGTCAGTAGATTCCATAAAATTACTCAGGCATGGATGATATTAGCTGTAAGTAGTCATCATCGCTTTCCTCTATGTCACTAGTGTGGTTATCATCTCCGACCACTTCAACATTAATATCCACTCAAGTAAAGCCTCCAAAATCATCATCAGCGTGTTAATCAAAGAAAAACTCCTGAATAAAGGCTGTGTTGGATATTGATGCGGCAATTTTGTTTACAGAAAATCACGAAAAAATTAATGTGAGTTTAATTGATGTTACATATCGTGTAGAGTCTAGAAGAATTCAAAATGGCATTGGAAAACAGAAGTTTAGCCTTGTTCCAAAGCAGTAGTAGGTGATTTCCAGCTTAAAATGCCGGAAATAACAGTTGACAAGTTTTTATTTATAGCAACTGTCTCAGGCGAGAGAAATCACCAATAGTAGTAAGGGAGAGAATTCTGTAGCGACTGTTGTTGCCTGCAGTGTAGTAAAGGTTAATGATTTTAACAAGAGTGTCATTGATCACATTGCCAGAACATATAGAGTTAGAAAGTGGTCCATAGAAAATTTCTGTTATGCTGGTTTGAATGTGTCACAAAATAAAAGTAATGCCATTCAAGTAAACCAAAATGAGTATGCAACAGTAATGAAGGAAATTCCAATTTCTGCAAGAACATCCCTATTGAACAGAAATGAAATGGATGCTTTAAGAACAACAGACGGCCAGCTAAATTGGTTAACAGTACAAACATGACAAGATTTGAGTTTCAAAGCATTGGAACTCAATATGTCATGTCAGCATCCAACAGTTGAGCAATTACTGAGAGCCAACAAAGTCGTCCACCAAGCAAAGCAAGCTCAAATGAATACCTGCTTACCCAATCTTGGTAGCTTTAGAGAATGGAAAATTGATGTCTTCTGTGATGCTTCATGGTGTAATCTTCCAGATGGGGTCTTAATTGCTCAGGGACATGTAATATTTCTAACTGGCAAAAAGTAGAGAAGTTGTCCACTAGTTTGGACATCCAACAAAATTAAACACAAGGTGTCCAGCACTTTAGCATCAGAAACACTTTCAACGTATGGACAATCTCCTAAAAGAGATATACTGTAACAGCTATATCACAAATAAGATACCTATTACTGTACACACAGACAATAGATCTTTACATCAAAATATCCATTCCACAAAGTAAGTCCATGAAAATTGATTGTGAATTAACATTGCCGAGATCCAAAAAAATAATCATTCAGGGAAAGATAGCGTCTATAAAATGGGTCCACACCACCTTTCACCTTGCAGATGTGCTGACAAAGAGAGGAGCAGATTCTAGCAGGCTGCTAGAAGTTCATGCCTCTGGAAAGCTTATCAACCAATAAATTCCACTTATCTATAAAAAAAAAACCAACAATGGGAGCACTATGTCATATCTGTTATTGTTCTGTTGCTTTCGGATTAAGTTCTCGCCTCATAACTTGGTAGGTACTTGCTAGTAGAAGCACCATGTTTATCACTCCCACAGTTCTTAATGGACTCAACTGCTCAGCCCCATATAAACAGTGTCCATTTCACTTTGAGTCGGATACTACCACATGCTTCTTGGTGTGCTGGTGTACTGCTTATCAAACTCTCTTCCCCTGGGCAGAGAGGAACCCAAACAAGGCTATGCTGAGGGGCAATCTCGTCTGCGGAAGTAGACAGCTACCTGGCCCTGTGTATATGGAGCCTACAGAGAATTTTTGCTTGAGACTATTGGCTTGGATTGCCCCACATTAAATTGCGCCATACCCTACCTTGTGGGGAGGTTGGTAAATATCAATACTACCACATGCCTCTTGGTGTGCTGGTGTACTGCTTGTCAAACTCTCTTCCTCCGAGCAGAGAGGAACCCAGACAAGGCTATGCCAAATGGCAAAGTCTCATCTGGAGAGGCAGATAGCTACCTGGCCCTGTGTATATGGGGAATTTTTGCCTAAGCCTACTGGCTCGGATTGCCGCACATTAAATTCGGGCTTCTGCCATATATTACCTTGTAGGGAGGTTGGTATCAATATTACAACATGCCTGTTGGTGTGCTGGTGTACTTCTTGTCAAACTCTCTCCCTCTGGGCAGAGAGGAACCCAGACGAGGCTATACCAAAGAGCAGATTCTGGTCTGGGGCGGTAGACCTGGAGTACCATTGTCAGTCTGAACCAGTGTTTATTAAATAAGTGGCACATTGAAATGTAATTTGAGTGTAGTATAAATCTGTCCATCTCTCTTCCAAAATGAGGCTTATTCTAGTCCATTTTGAGTGGAGAAAGCTGACAAGTTGCCATGACTCGTACCGATAAAAAGTTCAGTAATAAATTAATCTCTTGCCTTAATATCTCTGCCAGCGAAAAATCTGTTAAAATGAGACCTATGTTCATTTGTTGTTGTTTAGTCACTTTTGACACTATATTCTATTACCTCATGTGTCTCACAACATTCATTGGTGGTCAGCATGTCTAAGGATCAAACTTAGATGAAATTATATTTAATAACAAATCTCTTATGAAAAAAGCATCCGGAGATTTCAACCTTCTTTAAAATGAGAATAACAAATGACTATTCCATGATGCATATCTGACCATCTTTCTTAGCTACAGGTAAATACAGGTAAATAATATACAAGGAGGGACCCAAAAGTAACCGGAATTGTGTCATATAATTTTATTCATTTCTTGTTACATGTTTATATTCTTATCACCTTCAAAGTATTGTCCATTTGAAGCAATGCACTGGTCCAGACATGTTTTCCACTGTTCAAAGCAGTCCTGGAACGCTTGTAATGTTTTTTAATGACTTCGTTGTTTTCTTCTTAAGCCCTTCTGCATCTGCAAAACATTTTCCTTTGGGGACTTTCTTCATTCGGGGGAACAAAAAAAAAGTCGCAGGGGGGCGAGATCGGGTGAATAGGGAGGGTGGGGAAGTGGGGTCATGCCATTCTTGGTCAGAAACTGTCTCACACTCAAGGCGGTGTGCGCTGGTGCATTGTCGTGATGCAAATACCATCCTCCATTTTGCTACAGGTCAGAGCGTTTTCGTCTCACTTTGTCTCGCAAATGTTTCAGGACTTCCAAGTAAAAAGCCTGGTTAACAGTTTGACCAGGAGGAACAAATTCTTTGTGGAGAATTCCGTTCACATCAAAGAAACAAATTAACATTGTCTTGACATTGAACTTCACTCGACTCACTTTTTCGGGTCGTGGTGACGTTGGATGCTTCCACTGATTTGATTGGTGCTTTGTTTCTGGGTCGTAGCCATAGCAACAGCTTTCGTCACCAGTGATGACCTTCGAAAAAAGGTCTGGATCAACTTCCAACTGTTCTTTCAGTTTACGATAGGCATCCTTTCAGCCATGGTAAAAATAGACGAAAAGGTGTGAAGCACTTCAAAACAAATGTGAACCACGGAGCTGTACGTATTCCCACGATGACACCAATTAGCACACTGATGCCTGAGGGTTGCCTCAAGTGGCATCTAGCAGTGGAAGCCTGAACTATTATGGGCTTGTCACACAGAAAACGATTCCGGTTACTTTTGGGTCCCCCCTCGTATTTATGGTGATTTCTATATAGGCATGCCTATATTATGTAATCAATAAAATTTTCATTTTTAGTACATTGTAGTAGGTGAATATATGAAATAATAACAATTATTTCTGAAAGACTTTCTCCTGTAAGCTAAAGTATTTGTAGAATCTATATGGTATTTGCCTTTCCTGGAGATGTGTGACTATGGATAATCATTAATTAAATGATTAAATTAATGATTATTTTTGTATTATAAAAAAATTCCAGCTAACAAAACTTAAATATGAAAACAGGCTTAATCTAAAATTTTAAAATTTTAATGTTTTTGGACTACATTTTCAAAGAAAAATTTACATTGACCTTTCAGTGTCAATGACAGAGAGGAAATGAAATAAATATAGGCATCTCCAATAGTTTGCCAAAAAAACAGCATAGTATGATAAAAGAAAGGATTTAATAAAAACAAAGCTTTATCATCAAAATGTTTATGTTATTATTAAAAGGAAACATAAAAGTATTTTTCAATTATTTTAGAAAATTTTTTAATCCTTTCTAGCATGCTCAAAATTTTGGTTAAAAATCTTATTGTTTTTTTATGTCATTGGTCATGTAATATTTACCACTAGTTTTTTAGCGCATCTTTGCAGGTGAAAAACACATTAATTTGGAAATTCTTGCAAAAATCAAATAATTGTCGGATTTAATGAAACTTTCAGAACTTATTCACAAATGAATGAAATTATTTTAGCCATGTTTTATTTTAAGAAAGTCCCCACTTACTTAATTTATGACAACTCAAAAATTCAACTTTGTGTAATTTAGTGATTATATTAGTTAAAAACAGAATACTTTGAAGAATATAAATCATCAATTTTTTTTTTGTAAAATCAAATGCGCACACTACTCAAAACTCAGCTCTGAATTGTAGAATACAAAACCTAATAAAACTAAGTCATTATTCAATTTAAAAAGCTTTTAATGGTTTTTATGAATTATATATGTTAAGGACACTATTGTCTGAAGTCAAAATATTTTTCCGATGAAAAAAATGGATTTTTACAAGAATTTTCTTTTTTTTCCAATTTTAAATAAAAAATAAAATAAATTTGTTAAATATTTTAAAATTAAGTCTCGACTTCTGTACTTTAGAAAATGTTTTTATTAAGTAGCTCTATTTTTACATAAATTTGAAAGCTTATTACAATTTGCTAACATAAAGTATTTTTAAAATATTTTTTGAATATGCAAAAAAATGTATTAAAAACATTTTCTTCAAAAGTATGGATGTACATTTTAACCATAATAGTCACATATTTTAAGAGTTGTTCCCTTGACAGCAAGGACCAGACCTGGCTTAAGAAAATATTTTGTTTTCCTTCTACAGAGCATGTGTTAAAATCTCTAGCATTGTCGCAGTTTCAAAACTTTTAACTTCCTGTTTTACATCCTATTTCACTAAATATTGTAATTTAAATTTTTAAGTATAATATATTTATTGTTTTTCAGTGAGGGACATACTGCAATTATTTTTCTTTATTAATTTCAATTTTAATTATTTTTTTAGTTGCAAGGAACAGAAACAAAACAATAAAAAAATAAGGAAAATTAAAAATTAACACATTAAAAAAAATAACATTTCATAAAAATTAGAGAGGCACTTATAATTATTAGGTGCCTAGCTTATTTATGAAATTTTATGGTATTATTTTAAATTATTAATTTTTATATTCTTTCAGTTGTGAAATTTTTTCATGACCATGACATATAAAAATTAATAAGTAAAAAAATACCTTAAAATTTCCTAAGAGATGTACGTAAAAATTTGTTACTTCTCTCAAATTTTATCTTGCTCTCAGTTATGAAGTTTTAAATTTATTCTATTGTTAGTATTTTAAATTTTATTTTTCTAGAAATCAGCTTCGAACATAAAGCTTAAAGTACATAAAAAGATCAATAAAATATAAGATTGTTGAAAGTATTTTATTTTAAAATAAATAATGTGTAGTTAAGTTGGTTCATTTAAAATTTAAAAAAACTGCAGTTAAATTTCCCTGACGTTAGCTGTCAATAATTGATGGATGAAAAAAAATGACACCTCTAAAACAAGCCACGATGGTTAAGACATGCTATTCTTATTTTCACCTAAATTAAGTAAACTTTAAATTTTCTAAATTTCCTCAAATAACTTTTGAAAAAGTATAATTGATCTTTACAAGATTTTTTAAATGGAGAATTTAATTTTTGTTAATAAAATTGTCAAAAACGGAGGAAATCATCAATTTTATTTTATTTCATGAGATTGATAAAAAATATCATAGCATAAAAAAGTCCTTAAACTTGATGAAAATAATTCTTTTACTACCTAAATGTTTGTTATTATCAAGAGGAAAGATCAAATTATTTTTTGAATATTTTTTTACATTTTTTAATCATTCCAAATAACGTCCAAACTTTTTGTTAAAAATCTTTTTTTTTATTCAGCAAATTTGACGGATAAATCATCAGCCATTTTTTTCACTTTTGTTTACAAAAGTGAAAGTTTCCATTTAAAATACTTTTAAAAATCAATTATAATTTTTTCAAAATTTAATTTAGAAATTATAAAGTTTATTTAATATATTTTGAAATAAACATTACTTGCTTTCTACACTGAAACAAAACGTAATTTAAAATAGCATAAAGCTGGTCTTAACAGCGGTGTTGATTGACAAGTAACATGTGATAATTTCACTACACATTGACATCTTACATGAGGAAAAGATATTGTACGGAAGGTCAAAAGTGACATAGTTTAGCTTTAAGTGAACCAACTTATTTACCTCGTTATTTTTAAGGAAAACTATCAACGCTCTAACCTTTTTTTTTCTTTTTTTTGGTACTTAGTTTTCACCTTTATGTTTACAATGCTTTATGGAAAAATATAATACTATGAAAAAAAATTAAATAAGACATGAAGAATGAGATAAAATTTCATAAGAAAGGTACCTAATTAATTAGTTACCTTTCTTATGAAATATTATCAGTAGTGTATATTTTATGTACATTTATTACATTTTACAGTATTATTTGGATTTCCACTCATTTTCTTATTAATTTCATTTATGGAAAAATGACATCTGAGATAATACAAAAGATCATATAAATTTCATAATACATTGTACATAACCTTATAAGTTGAAATGCTATACATTTTTCTCTTTTGTTAATTTTTTTAATCTTAAGTTATGACAATATTGAAAAGTTACATAATCATATACAATTTTTATCATAGCCAAGAACAGAGGTTTAGAAATTCAATGCAAATGAAATTTTCATGCTTCATCCAATGTAACTGTAAAAATGTAAAGGCCGTTAACAGCGCCAAACAGCATTATATACAAAATCAAATCACATGATGTTTTTATTGTATCATATTTCTTCCAGGCTTCCGTACATTTGAATTATAGCCTTTTTTTTTATACAAAAGGCAAGGAACAGTAAATTTTTTCTAACTAGAGGCTCGTTGATTGTAAAAAGCTTGTGCAATTTATAATCTACATTTACATCTACTTAATAAAACAAGTAAAGAATTTGCCATTTCCACCAATTTTACAATATTTAACAACTTTAATGTAAAAATAATAAAATAATTTAAGAAATAACAATTAATTCTTTTAAAAATTCATTTTTCATTGAAAAAGTTTTTGCCTTCAGACAATATTATGCATATTCATAAAAACAACTAAAAACATTTGAAATTAAATAATATCTTTGTTTTATTGAGTTTTGTATATTACAATTCAGAGCTGATTTTTAGGTAGACGAGGTCAGATTTTAAAAAATCAAAACATGATTTACTTTCCTCAAAACTTTGTGTTTTTAACTAATATAATGACTTGCGTGCTTCAACATTGAATTTCTAGAGGTTTCATCAAATTATTTATATTTTTATCATTTACTTTAAAAAAAATTACATATTTATAGTAATTTCCATCATTCCTGAATAGTTTCTGAAAGTTTCATTAAAATCCGACAAATATTTTTATTTTTGCAAGATTTTCAAAATTAATGCCTGTCATTAAAAAAAAAAGAGACAAAAATTTGATACGTTATTTAGTACTTCCACCGACAAAGAGAAACAAAGGTTTTTATTAATCAAAAGTTAGAATATTCTAAAAAGGAATTTTTTTTTAAAATTCTCTGTTCTTTCCTCTTAATAGTAACATAAACATTTTGACGATAAAATTTTGCTTTTGTCAAGTTTAAGATCGTTTTTATGATGCTATGCTCATTTTCCAGCGATCTCATGGAGATACCTAATTTTATGGTAATTTTCCTGACACACAGACAAAAAAAAACAAGATTTTTAACTACAATTTCGGGCATGCTAGGGAAGGATTAAAAAATGTAAAAAAAATAATAAAAAATACTTCGGTGTTTGCTTTTAATAATAAGATAAACATGTAGACAATAAAAAATTGTTTTCATAAAGTTTGGGGCCTTTTTTCATCCCGGTATGCTCTTTTTTTAGCAAATTAGTGGAGATACCTAAATAAATAAAAAAGAGAAATTTAGTTCTGTTAAACATTCAGAACCTAAATCATTTAAATATTTTTGTTTTATTAATGGACATTATTTTTTCGATAAATAATGAATTGGTACAAGAATTATTGGTAAATTTGCTTTTTACACCTGCGGTAGATATCTCTTAAAATTTTCCCAAATCGTCATAATTCCGTGTAAATGTACATGCTGAACTTGAATTAACAATTAAATTATGAAGAAACCTACCGTTTTGGAATTATCAACAAGAAAAAATCAGACTTCTTTTTGGTAATTCGTCCCCCATTACTGCCCATCAGGATCTCTGATTCACTGCATAGTACTTCCGCTGGTGGAAACAAAATTTTGGCCTATTTACTTTTACAGCTATATCTCTTTTTGAAATAACTACGCATTATTGTAATTTTTTTTTCTTTTTGATAAGTGTAGTCTTATTTATAACAGGAAACTTTATACAAAAACAAATTAAATAATACAATAAAACTTTTTTCTGTGTAGAATAGCAATGACAAAATAAAAGAACAAATTAAATAAATTTAATAAAGCATTTTTTTATATTTCAAAATTGAAACTAAAACAAAAATGCATAAACTTGGTAAAGTAGAAGGGTTGATTGTATTATTTAATTTTTTTTTAAAATTTGTCCCCTTTTCTACACAGAAAGAAAATCCCACCCCTAACCTTAACACATAACCCTAAAGTTAACCCGGTTTATTGTATTATTTAATTTTTTTTTAATGTGTCCCCTTTTCTACACAGAAAGAAGCCAAACACAACCCCTAACCCTAAAAAAAAAAAAAAAAATTAAAATTTTGTTTCCGCCAGCGGAAGTACTATGCAGTGAATCAGAGATCCTTATGGCAGTAATGGGGGACGAATGACCAACAAGAAGTCCGATTTTTTCTTGTCGATAACTCCAAAACGGTAAGTTTCTTCATAACTGATTTGTTAATTCGAGTTCAGCATGTACATTTACACAGAATTATGACGATTTGGGAAAATTTTAAGAGATATTTAGCGCGGGTGTTAAAAGCAAATTTACCGAATTATTATCATTAAATAAAAAAAATCATTAGAATAATTTATAAACGTTTAAAAAATCTTAAAATTCTGTTTAATAATACAATGGATGACGACGAGAAAAGGCGCCAATGTTTTAAAAATACTTTAAAAATGTTATTTATTTATATTCAAAAATTCATCTTTCTTTTAATTCACAATAACTTAGGCTTTAGGCTATTATATTTTAAATAAAACTTCGAATTTACGTTTAAATACGACATTTTTAAATTATTTATGCTTCTTTCTGTGCCTTTTAAATCAATGACGGTTCGTTTAACTTACCTTTCATTCACTTTTCTGGGTGCAAACTTTTTCATACGAACAAAATCAAGCAAGATTATGTTGCCTTTCCCAACCTCGAAAATATTTCATGATTAATGAAGCTACCTATTGTCAAATAAACTGCAATTAAAAAACGATTTCAAAAGAGAAGGTTTGTAGTTTCTGAACAGAACAAAGGAATTGCTGTAACCGGTGAAAAATAATTTATTCCTTGCTCAAAAAAATAGTTTGGATACAGACAATCAGGAACATTGTATCGCAATCTCAAAGTTTTTTTTTCAGATTTTTTATAAAATCTATTGTTAAATTTAAGTAAAAATAACAAAATTAAAAACCTCTTAAGAATCCAATATTTCTCCAAGAGATTTGTTTCAATAAAAATTAGTAAATTTAAAAATCAATCAACAGAATTTGGTAAAAAGTGTGCCAATGCATACTTTTTAGTTTTTGCAGCTTTGTTTCTTAAAAAAATGTAACGAAAATATATTTACAATTGTACAAAAAAATATATGTCCAATTCCAATAAATGTCTAACTTAAAATAAACATGTATCTCATTTTATAACCGTCTGGCTTCCTTTAGTTTTGACATTTATTTTTTTACAGCATTTTGAGTCTAGTACACAGACAGTACACTACACAAATCAAATTTTAAATGATTTGAGATTTTTTCTCATCCCTGAAGATTACGTTAATCAATAATGCTATTTATTTTGGTGAATGAGGGAAACGAATGAATTAATTAATGTTGGGTGTTTTGAAATAACTTATCAATTATCATTGTAGGCTTTTTTATTCGGACTGACATACTGTTTTTTTAGTTTTCTTGTTTGAAACACAGCCAACATATAAGATCAGATTCAATCCCTGACTCGTAGTGCTGAAATGAAAAGATACATCGTTATATGCAAATTTAATCGTAGAAATTTCGACTCCGGATGTCTAATTTTTTCACAGTGAAAATTTTATTTCTTAGGGATTTTCACCCCCGCTAAAAGAAAATCAAACTAAAAATTTTGATTTACTTAATAAATAATAATCAACATTTCATGTGACAGAACGTGTTCAGGAATTAACTTTTTAGAAGCAACAAAAAAACTCTTGATGATCTACAAAAAATAAATAATGAGCTTGTTTTAAAAAATAAAGTTTCACCAAACGAAAAATATACCGACTTTCTCCTAATAAATTTGGAAGTAACAACTAAAAAAAACATTCGTACTTTCAGAAGCACAGAAAACACAGCCATTTTCTTCAGTACATCGCCCCAAAGTTCATAAAAAAAGGAACATACGCGGACTACACAAATGTCATCACCACACAAGAATGACAAATGACCATTCCGTGATGGCTATATGACCAATTTTTTCAGCTACAGGTTGACAATTCTTTCTATATAGTTCTTGTCTATTACATGATCAATAAGATTTTTATTGTGTTGGAAGTTGGATGCATAATCGGGCGTTTTTGTAGGCGAGTTACAGTGTAACCCGGATATGAGAGAGTTGTCGGGACCGGAGAAGAAGTCTCTTATATCCGGGTTACACTGTATTTGTTAATAAAAATTGCTGTTTTGTTAACTTTTTTTAATAAAAATATTATTTTATTTTCAGGTTATAAAAATGCGTGTCGATAACCATACGCTCCGGAATAAGCATTTAAAAATGTTGTTGTTGAATCGTTATGTTTCTTTTTTCGTAATAAATATTGTTTAAAAACGCCTGATAATTATGCACCAAACCAAAAGTTAACAACACAACAATTATCGCTGAAAGATTTCTCCTGTAAGCGAAAGTAATTGTAGAATCTATACATAATCCGCATTCCTTGGAGATGCAAGACGAAGACGATTAGTTATGTTCAACACTTATGTATTAAAAAAAGGTCACAAAAATTAATATGAAAATTAAAATAAAAGCATAATAATATTTTGGTTAAACAACACCTTCCACCGTCAGAAAATGTGACCTGAATCATAAAACAAAGACATTTTTTTAATTAGAAACAATTTTAACTGTTTTATGAATAAAATATGGTCACTGGTGTGTTGTCTGAAGAAAAACTTTTTTTCGATGAATAATGAATCCTTACAAAAATTATTTTCGTTTTCTAAAAAAAAATTAATTCGGATAATTTATAAAATTTAAAATCTTTTAAAATTCTGTATTAATTTGCAAGGCCAAGTGATAATGTTATTAAAATAAAACTATAAACTAATTTGAAATGGAAATGCTCACCTCAATACAATTCAACAGTCCACAGTATTTTCCAAAGATTTTGAAATTTTTTGTATGCAAACATGACAATATAGTTGTTTTAATAGCGATGTCTGTATGACATTATCAGGAAAAGGTACCGTTAATAAATTTAAAATTTATTGGTAAGTTTAAAACATTTTCCCATCATGCATCTTCAAAAGTAAGGCTTAAAATATTTTCTTAAATTTTTAAGATTACTGGTCAGTTAGAAAAACAATAACGCTATAAATAATTTGTTCACGTCGTATTCAAGTAATTATTCCCAGTTGAGTTCCTCTTACTTAAAATTTCATAAGTATCAGTCTCTCAATAAATTATTCACCACACCAGAAAAAAAAAAAACCTTCCATGTTAAAAAATATAATTTTCCGTTTGGTCTTTCTAAGTGGCACACTTAATTGATACTGTTTCTTAAAAAAATTGATTTGTTTCGTTCTCATTAGTTCACTCACACTCTTTCACATATAAACGACGATTAATTACAATGTTTCTTGAATTTTGTAAACTTTCGGTAAAAATAATGTTTTATTCATTTTAAACCATTGGCTATTGAAATTTTGGCGAGCCAAAGGTTTATCGGCACACCCTTCCTACCATCATCTTTCTCCCCTTTCATCGTCGTTGCTACCCAACACCTTCGATGCTAAGGCACGTGACCGTTTTGAAACGAACATTCATTCAAAGTTCTTTAGACGGTTGGCATTTTGCCGCTAGTCAAACGGCTACGTGACTCAACGGATACCCGCCAAAATGTATCCACGAGTAAGAGACGACCTGCGGGCATCGAGTCGGGAAGACGTGTTTTTACATCTCTCTCTGCACACAAGCTTCAACCGTCTAGATTTCGGCAATAGACTTCTTTCATAGTCAATTCATTTGCCGGAGCTACCTTCCGTCAGTGTAGACTCGTTCCACCCCAACTTTCTAACCTAACCTCCTGTCTAGAGCAACAAGCATTTTCGTCACGAACCTCAGTATCTAACGGACCTGCCTAAACAACAAGTAAGTCAGAACTCCACAAGTTTCCACACGTGGTACCTATACCTAAACTTTCTGGATCTCTCCCCTTTTTTTTGGTCTATACTTCTTACAGGCAACGAACGCTTTTGCAGCTCAGTAATCTTGGTGATTTTCCTCGGTCGAAATCTCACAACCGACCGAATTAGTTCTGTCACTAAGTTTCTTCTGATTTTTCCTTTTCTACAAAAAAAGGACATTCTTAGATAAAGTTGCCTCCCTTATACTGTTTATTCAAAAAAAAAAAAAAAAAAAAAAAAGGAAGGGAACTTTCCATATATCCTTTCTCCACGTTTTGGACTATTTCTTCTCCAATGACACTTGGCGCCAACATTACTACATTTTGGCGCGCGACAGCCTCCGACCATTAACGTCAGCCTCACCTTGGGCAGATTTGGTTGAACCGCCTTTCCAGAGACCGAGAACTCTACTTTGCATTCCCTCCTCTACTGCACCCTGCCAAATTTGTTGTTGAAAAAAAAAATTACATCTTGTTATGCCTTTTTTTATCTAATGGTGTTTGTCCACTTTTTACATTGCTCACCATTGATGTTCTCAGGGAATATCAAAATACTCTTATGCGGAGAAGTTTGGTAGTCTGACACAAGGCCATTCGCAAGAAACCGCACTAGGCAACCAGGCTCCTCGTATAGGTTATAGGAATTTTTAGCGTCTTTTTGCGTTAAAAAACCCTCTGATCTGGAAATTGTTGCAAAAATCAAATAATTGTCAGATTTTTGTGAAAGTTTCAAGATTTATTCATAAACGAATGAAATTATTTCAGATTATTTTTTATATCTTGTTAAGAAATATATATATATAAATTTCAAGAAATTCATATTAAAGCAGAACTCCTTGGAGGATTTAAGTCACCAATTTTTTTTTTTTTTTGTAAAACAAAAACACCATTAACCAAAAATATGCTCTGAATCATAAAATAAAATTGCAATAAAACTAAGGGGTAATTTGCTTTTTAAGCCCCGCGCTAAATATCTAATAAAAATTTCCCGAATAGTTATATTTAGGTGTAAATGTACATGATTAGTTCGAAAAAAAAACAAAGAAATTTTGATAAAATCTACCGTTTAGAAGTTATTGACAATAAAATTTCGGACTCATTCGCGTTAGGGCACAGTAGCCATTACTGGCATTGTTTGCATACATTCGCTACTGATTAGATTTGCGCAAAGATTACCTTGTTAACGGACGTTTTACCGTTCTTACTTGACTCAGTTACTGCGCAACTGATGAGTCAATGCGTACGCAGTAATCAAGACTATTCGCCGCGGAAAGCTAAGCGCGGAAGAGAAAGTAGTTAACTGCCGTATTTACTGATCTAGTCTCATTTACTGCGTAAGAGAATTATATTGCGTGCGCAATGATCAAGACAAGTAAATATTCTACTCATACCTATTCGACAGCGAATGTATGTAAACAACGCTAGTAATGGCTGCCGCGATGCGAATGAATTCAAAATTATACTGTCGATAACTCCAAAACAGTAGATTTTATCAAATTTATCAAGCCAGATTCGAATGAAGCATGTACAACTACACATAAATTTAAGTATTCTGGAAATTTTTACTGCGAACTGAGCGCGGATGCTAAACTACAAATTAACCAAAATAATTAATTAAAAGTGTTTAAAAGGCAACCTTTTAATTTTAAAACTAATATTTAATTTATTTTTATAGTCTGTTTCATTTTCTATTTGACACTTAATGGAAGTAAATGATTTCGGTCAATGACACCTGAAATCTTTTTTACCTCAATGAGGTCAATATATTGTGATGAGGTAGCAGCAACACTATTTTAGGTATCTCCAAAAATGTTTATAAAGAAAAGGATACATGATGAAATAACGCCCAAAGCACAAGAGAAATGAAACTTTAAAATCTTTTAAAATTATGGTATATGGAGATGAAGTAAAAAAGGCCAAATTTATTATCTATAGTACCATTTATTGTTGACTCCATTTGGTTACAGTGTTTAAAATGGTTGACTATCGTCATAGTTCTTTTTTGTGATTTGAGAGTTCATACAGGGGTTGTTGTGTTCCTTCTGGTTGACGGAAATTAACTCGATACATTCATCCTTTGTTCTTTTTCTTCTGGAATGTACGTCAGGTCAAACTCACAACTGATCAATCACCAACCCTTGCGTCTTGAACTGCTACCTCAAACCAATTTCCTCTCCACGACCGCGTCTCTAGACTCGTACGTGGTTTTCTTCTTTTTATTGTGGTTGATACATCCGTGTTTCCCGTTTGATTTTTGGCGGGACGTGTTGTCATGGGTTGATTTTTTTTTATGACGTTCACTGGCCCACATAAACTAAGTCCGGTTTCATGTCCGTTACCGAGGATAAGAACAATAGAAGGAAGGAAAAGAAAGGAAATATATGGGAGAGAGAGTTTTCTTTGTCACTCACTTAGTAAAGACGAAAGTGTATATTTTCGTATAGTGTTATTACTACCTAATCCTACTACAAATTGATTTAAAAGATTTTGAAACTTATGAATAATCCTAATTAAATTTTTTTAAAAATTAAAATAATTCTTGCAAAAATTAATTTTTTACCGAGAAAATTTTTTTCTTTAGACAATTGTGTCCGTTATATCTTTTAGTCATGAAAAACAATTAAATTTTTTTCTAAAAAATGTCTTTTTTTTACTGTATTTTTTGTTTTATGATTCAGGGCAGATTTTCTACTGTTCGAGGTCCTGTTTTACAATATATATATATATATATATATATATAATTTAAATTCTGCAAGGAATTGTCCTTATAACTAATATGAACATTATGTGATAGAGAAAATAATTTTTTCTAATTTTATAAGAATTAAATGAGTTGAATGTAATGAATTTAAAAATCTAGGGATTTCTAAAAAAAAAATTATTTAAAAATAATAACATTCCGTTCTAAATAATCAAAAAAACATTTACAAACGGAAATTTCCAGAGCTCAAAAAAAAAAAAAAATTTTACATGAAAAAATCCTTTGATCTTTTCTTTTAATACTGACACAAATATTTTGACGTTAAAGTTTCATTTCTCTTGTGTTTTGGGCATTATTTCATCATGTATCCTTTTCTTTATAATCATTTTTGGAGATACCTAAAATAGTACTGCTGCTACCTCATCACAATATATTGACCTCATTGAGGCTAAAGTTTTCAGGTGTCATTACCCGAAATCACCGTGAGCGTATATTTACCTGTAGCTAAAAGGATGGCCATTTGTCATTCTAATCTTAAAAAAATATATTAAAAGTGGGTCTGAAATTTGGGGAAAGTGAAATAAAATCATAAGCAACACGGTAAAGTTTTCTTTCAAATCTTATAAAACCGAATCTTGTAAAAATGAATACAAAAATTTGTTCTTTGTATTCAGGAAATAACAACTCAATTTTTTATATACATACTACTATATTTTCTCATCTTTTATTAATCAGTCAATTCTTATATAAAAACAGGTGAACATATCGTCTTCTTGAAATATATTCAGTTTCCTTTAATCTCTAAATGTCAATAACGACCCGACATTTACATGTGTAAATTTCGTTTGCCACTGCTTTTAGCCCATCATGAATGATGCAACCTATGGTGATTACTGATGTGATTTGTGCATGGACATACTACAAGTTGGTGACACACTCTTCATCTCTTTTTCTACTATTTAACCTTCTTTCTCCCACCGTCACAGTCACGCCTGACATTTTCAATCTGTACCTTCTGCCATCGCTGATATCGTTACCACTAATGAACCGTTTAATAAATATAATTTCATCTAATTTTGATTCTTGTACATGTTGGCTACCAGTGAGTGTTGGGAAACTCTCAAAGTAAAATTAGTATTTAATTACATATAGATAAGGCTTCCGTTGACATAAAAAAAAGTGAATTTAATAACTTTAGTCGCAATACTGCATAGAAATTAATTTTTCTAAGAAACAATGTCAGAATTCTCCTAAAATTTGAGTTACTTTTAACAGAGAATTTTGTTTAGTTTAATAATCTATTTTAATCACGCATGAGAAAAAGTTATCAAACCAGATGGTAAAATTTTCTTTCAAATCTCACGCAGCCAAGTTTTGGAAAATCAAACACAAATTTATTTGATCCATTCAGAAATTAACAATTCGATTTTTATATACATATTACTGTATTGTCTCTTCTTTTGTTAATCAGTGAACTGTTATATAAAAACGAATGAAAATATCACCTACTTGAAATTTATTCAGTTTCTTTTCATCACTACTGTCAATGATGTTTGAAGCAGTAACGCAACCTAGGGTGACACCGAAGTGATTTGTGCATGGGCATACTACAGATTGATGATGCTCTCTTTAAGCTACTTCCACTGTTTACTCGCCTGACATTTTCAATCTGTCCCTGCTATAATCACCAGCAACCAGGACCAGATTAAGCGCCATAGGGGTTCTAAGGACTTAAAAGATTTTGGTGGCCCCATAAATCTGCAAGTTAAGTATCAAGTATACAAGTCTCTGGGAGTAGTGCAAAAAAGACATCACCCAAGAACCTTTATAGTGGGAACTCCAGCTGGAAATAGACATAGAAGGGGCCGAAGGCATATACGGCCATCATGAGAGGCTGACCATCAGTCCCACTCCAAAACAACACTAACACCCTA
Source organism: Acanthosepion esculentum (assembly GCA_964036315.1). NCBI lineage: Eukaryota > Metazoa > Mollusca > Cephalopoda > Sepiida > Sepiidae > Acanthosepion > Acanthosepion esculentum. The sequence goes on from OZ038479.1 coordinate 41,086,526, forward strand.
GGAAGCCAACCGGAAAGAACCAGTCGCCGCTATGCAGCCACTGTCAAATGAACCACAGCCAGATTCTAATAGAACTGTGACCAGAAGTGGCTGTGTTATCAACAAATCAGCACATTACAGAATCAAATAAACATATGGCCAGAATAATGACAAACGGACACGACGGTAGTCTACACCTGTGATTGTTCGAACAAATTAAATCCCATAAAGTTAATCATTAATACTAACTTATTGGCGAGGGGAGATGTGATGTATTGAGTAAATACAAACCTCATTATCTCCCCTAGCCCATTTCCATATTAACCAATTAGATTCGTAAAAAAAAAAAAAAAAAATAGATTCACCGCGGGTCAGTCATTTCCCATTTCGTAATGCCGCCTAGCGGATTCAAAGGTCAATCGTGTTCGATTTATTTCTTTAGACGTGTATAACAACGTCATATAATCATTTCTGTGGTGCCTCCTTCCCTTGTTTCCCTAAGTAGGAGCTTATTTTGCTTAATGGTTTTAAAAACCAGTAGTATTAGTAATAGGTATCAGTCATTTTTTTCTTTTTGCACGTATTAAATCTTTATTAAATTTGCTTATTCTGTGTTCCATCCTGCAAGAAAGTTACTTTGTCGAGTAGGAATTGTGTGTCTGTCGATGCGAATGATGCACGTGTGTGTGTTGAAGGCTTCAGACACTTGGGGTAAAGATATCCCCATACTCGGGAATAAGTCACGTGGTAGTGTTACTTCTAATGCATGACTGGCGAAAAAGAGAGAAACGAAAAGACAGAACAACAGTCGCACAATATCGGTTTTCTTGAAGTCGCGCAAGTACTTCCGGCCGGCCACTCTAAGGTCACCAATTCCCAGCCAGCACGTATTACCTTTAAACGACGAGCAACTAATTTCATTCTTGGCCTTTTCCACCTTTAAAGACATACTGTGACTAAAAGAAATAAAACCAGGTACAATAAGTCAACTCGTCAAAAAACAACTAAACCCCTCAACCTTTCTTTCTCCAACATTCGTGGTATTAAAATACCAACTCAATTACTTATCACTTCTTCCTTTATCGTTCCCCTTCCCCTCATGACAGTTGCGTGCTAGACTTTCTGATAGAATAGACAAGACAATCTCTCTACTACAGTTTTTTTTTGTATTCGGAGATTTCAATGGTCACCATGCCATCTGTCTTAATCATTGCAATGTCACTGACCTTGCTGGCATCCAAACCTTGAAATACTCCATCACTCAATCTCTCATTCCAATAGCAGATATCCCTTCGCGCTTCCCCAGTAATTCTGACAGACGCGCTCCTCTACGTGATCTCTTCCTTACCGCCACCCCAAACTCATGTCGTGCTCTGCACGTCTGCCTTCTTGGCAACTCCGATCATGCGACGGCGTTTATAGATACGCTGTAAAACAAACCAAACCAAACCATATGTTTGTTCTTTCTTGCCTTGACGTCAGAACCACTTGACTGTATTCCTCTTGCATATGAATCCTATTCCTATTTTGTGAACCTTTTGCTTCATCACTGTCTTATAGTTGCTTTGCTTTTGACTAGCATTGCAGACATATATTGTCTCATATTATTTTGCATTATATACATACAGGTTTCATATTATTTTGCTATTTTCCGTCCACATCTTACTATTGTTTTTCAAGCATCTTTTCAATTGTCTATATGCTTAACTATGGCCAATTTTCCAAAAAATTTACCCTACATAAAACAAAAAACTCAGGTTTATTTCCACTTCATAAAAGCTTCTATTGAGATTTCAGGTGTCTGCAGTCAATAATACACCTGTGTGGTATTCACTTGTGATGTGTTGTGCAATATTTTCTTTTAATATAAATTTAAAATGATATGAAGTAGTAACTGTTGTAAATCTATAGGCAATAGATGCACACATAGAAGTATTGGACACAGAATTTTTATGAAATTAATAATTTCTGTTATTGCTACAAATCTAAAAGGGAGGTAATTCAGAACTATTACCTATTTGATCTTCCATACAAAAAAATAATTTAAAAATTGTGAAAATAATATTCTTTCAAAAACACTTCTGATGTGAAAATCCAATGAATCTAATTGTTTTCTGTTCTTCAAGCATATTTTTTACATACAAAAAAAAAAAGATTTCTTTCATCATCAACAAATGGAAGAATTTCAAAAATCACACTGAAATATTACAAGTAAGTTTTTGAAAAATTATCTTCCTTGTAGATCATTTTTTTTTACTGTCAAATCTGGTTAAAAATAATGCATTTTATTAAAATGTGCTAGCACCAAATTATAACACGAATTATTTATTTAAAAGTTTGCATTATTTTTATTTCAGGGCAAATTTTCAAGATTTGCTACTTTGATATCACATATATAGGGATTTTCCCCCCACACCCTATGTATTCAACAATGCATATGATGCGCAAAAAATATGCTGTGCAGCAGAAATATGCACTGTACTACAGAAGAATGTTATACAGCAATAAAGTGAGGAAAGTGGCATGGGTCAGTTCCTGGTGAAATTAGACATAGCTAAATGTTCTGACAAGGGAGAAACATTGGTCAGTTGTTTGACCTCAGTTGTTTGACTGTCGCTTAAAACACGTACATTAGTGTCTACATATTGATAAGTACATAGTTTGTATTTGAGAGCTACCCTAATTATAACATTCTGAGTTAGCTAAGTGAGTATAAATGCCCATATCAATGAATAAAACATTACCAAAAACCTGAAGATTGCAGATAGATTGCACAAGTAACTGTTAATCATGTTTGGCCATGTGTACATTGGATTATTATGATAAACATATAAGAGATCATCTTTTAAAATGCTTATACGTGTTTATTTTGCAGTTTAAGATTAGAATGACAATAGACCCTCTTTTTTTAGCTACAAGTAAGTCTATGTTCACAGTAATTTCTACATAGTTATACCTATGTTATATGATAAATAAAATTTTCATTGTAGTTTACAGGGAAATATATGAAATATTAACAACAATTATATCTCTGAAAGACTTTCTCCTGTCAGCTAAATTAATTGGAGAATCTACACAGTCTTTATATTCCATGGAGTGGTCAGTTACAAGTAGAACAAAAACTATGTAAATAAGGTGTTCATATTGTATTCATCAAGTACTTACTTTCAGTTCAGTACCCCTCACTTAAATTTTCTAAAAATTAGATTGTCAATAAATCTCTGAACACATCAGAAAAAAACAAGTTCTCCTTGTTAAAAAATATTCCTTTCTGCTATATTTTAAGCTAAAACTAATATTTGTTTCAATTCAGATTATGAAGATGGATTATATATAAGGGTGTGTCATTTAGACTGATCAAAGTCAGCAGTAAATAAATCAATGTTACAAATGTTCATTTTGCTCGTGATTTTTCTTTTTCTTTCACTAAATTTCAACACCCTCCTAATATATTTTAAGTTCAGAATGACAAATGACCATTCCATGATGCATATATGACTATCTATTTAGCTACAGGTAAATATATGTTCACGGTGATTTCTACATAGTTATGCCTATGTCACATGATCAATAAAATTTTCATTGTAGTTTACATGGAAATATATGAAATATTAACAACAATTATATCTCTGAAAGACTTTCTCTTTTAAGCTAAAGTAATTGGAGAATCTATACAGTATTTGCATTCCCTTGACGGGTCAATTAAAAGAAAAACAAAAATAATGGAAATAAGGCATTCATGTTTTATACATCAAGCAATTTTTTCAGTTCAGTCCCTCTTTCCTAAACATTAGGCTGTCAATAAATCATTCAGCATGTCAAAAAAAAAAACATGCTCTCCATGTTGAAAAATTTACTTTTCTGCTATATTTCTGTAGCAAAAAAGCTTTAAAATTTCCTTGCAAACAATGCCTACAATCAGTTTCTCCTTACTCTGTTGTTCGTGACACATGTAACCAGTTCAACACAGCAGTAAATCGTTCTGCCTGTTGCTCCATTCTCCCTGTTTTCATGTAACATTTTCAGCCAAAATTTACATATGCACAGAGATAATCTTGCGAGAGAGTATCTTACTCTGAGATCTAGCTGTTTTAAACATGTAACCCTCAAAGCTGCCATTTCATTCTTCTTTGAACAGTTTACATGTGAGGCACATTCAAATCTTTGGTTGTGCTGGAGGTAAGTTATTTTATTCCAGCATTAAAAAAAATGCATGCAACCCTAGGCCTCTTTGCCCTCTGCAGTAGTTCACTACACTACTGCCACTCCCACCTGATCTCATGATAACAGCAAATGCAACCAGGGAAGGCCTTTTCTGCCAGGTCCTCCTCCAAGGGAGACTAACATAAATTCTGTCTTCAGATGAATCAGCACAGAACAAGTCATTGGCTTCTCCTGTGCCAGACTCCACATTGCTGGTATCAGGAGAATCACATGGCGAAGTTGATCACTTTGCCATCAATTTCAATATCAATAAGATTTTGGGAAACCTGAAATAATCTTATTGGGACAACACATCAGACCCAACTGAGGAAGGTACAGAATGCTGGATGAACCATAAGGCTGGTGTTACTCAACTAGTTTAGTGGAGCTATTGACTAAAGAATAGAAGGCGAGACAAGGTGCAAGAGAAGAGTTTGAATAGGGTGACAGTTACATTGGCCTTTCCAAACAAAAATTCCTTATCTCCATTGTTGTTTCTCGCCTTGAGACTGTTTAATAAATTAACAAATTCAAGCTTCATTGAAAGTCTTTTTTTCTTTGCAAGATGCACATTAAAAAGAAATCCAGTAATTGTTAAAAATATACATGTATGCACTCACAAGAATTCAATAAACCTGTTCTTAGCGCAAGACAAAATGGATGCAGCTTTACTAAAGATATTGTGGAAATACTGTTTTGAAATCTGTATCAACTTTCACTTTTTTCATGTGTTTAAAAAAAATAATGTTCATTAGGGACCAACATATTTAGAAATGGATGCTGTTCAGCCTAAAACTGTCAGCATGAATTTTTTTGTTGATGTCTAAGGTGAATTATCAATGTTGTAAATCATTCTAATATTTAAAAAGAACATTTGGCATTTTTTTCATGCAGTTAGATTGAGTAATGATCAAATATTTCTCATAAAACTGTCTTGACATTATGATTATTTTTATTTTCTTTACAATATCAAGTTTCTGTCGATCATATAGTGGCCATTGTGATTTTTATTGATTCAAGGAAAAATTCTTATTTGTAGCTATTTAGTTCAAACTTTATTAAATAAAAGTGTTGTATCTTTGCAAGATGCAAATTTGGGTTGTTAGATCATTTTTTGAATGGAAGATCAAACAGGTAATAGTTTTGAAACAACTCCCTTTTAAATTAGTAGCAATAACAGAAATTATTCATTTCATAAAATTTCTGTGTGCAGTACTTGCATCTGTGCATCTATTGCTTATGGAGAGTTGCAATGGTATAATGTTCAGAGATCAGAGCTCAAATTGAACTTGATACTGTGTTTCCTTCCTAATAATGCAGTTGGAAAAAGCAGTGGAACAGTTTCCAGTGTGTCTTATATGTTTTTATAGAAGAATTTTGGGTAAACATAAATCCAGAAATTTCAGATTGGAATGGTTTCTCAACTGTGTGTTAAGAGACTTAAATTGCTGGAAAACTTAAATCCACAGACATCACAACAGAAACGTTTCTCAACAGTGTCTTAACATGTCTTTTCAGAGAAGAATTTTGGTAAGATTCAAATACCCAGATTACAATGAAACATGTTTTTGTGTGATGATTTAAAGGAGAAACCTATTCCACATTATAAACATTTCCTATCAGTGTGTGTATACATTTGATTTTTAAGAATATAATTTCTTACAAACTTAGATCCACACATTTTATAGTGGAATGGTTTCTCTCCAGTGTGTGTTAATATGTATCTTTGGAGATGTGAATTTTTGAAAACCCACATTCAATAATTTCACAGTGGAAACGTTTCCTTCCAGTGTATGTATGCATGTGTCCTTTGAGATGTTTTGGGAAAATTATATCCAGATATCATGTTTCACTCCATTGTGTGTTAAATTGTGTTGTTTGAGACTTGAATTTTCAGAAGACTGAAAACCACAGATTTCACACTGGAAACATTTCTCTCTTGTGTGTGTTAATATGTGCCTTTGGAGTGATGATTTTACAGAAAAACTAACTCCACAGTTTTTACAGTGGAATGGTTTCTCTCCAGTGTGTGTTAACATGTGTATTTTGAGATTTGAATTTTGGGAACACTGAAATCCGCAGATTTCACAGTGGAAAGGTTTCTCTCCAGTGTGCATAAACTTGTGTTGTTTGAGATGTGAATCTTGCGAAAACTTACATCCACAGATTTGACAGTGGAAGCGTTTCTCTCCAGTGTGTGTTAACATGTGCCTTTGAAGTGATGATTTTACAGAAAAACTAACCCCACAGATTTTACAGTGGAATTGTTTCTCTCCAGTGTGTGTTAACATGTGTATTTTGAGATTTGAATTTTGGGAACATTTAAATCCACATATTTTGCAATCAAAAGGTTTCTCTCCAGTATGTTTTAACATGTGTCTTTTGAGAGACGAATTAAAGGAAAATCTTACTCCACAGATTTGACAGCAAAAACCTTTCTCTCCAGTATGAGTTTCCATGTTTGTTTTGAGATTTGAGTTCATGGAAAATATAACAGCACAGATTTTATACAAAATGTTTTATCTGCAATACATGTTCTGTTATGTCTCTCTTGAAGTTTTCTACAAATCCATGAAATTTCACAGTGTAAGTATGCTTTTTTTCTCATGAATATTAATCCTAGTTTCAGGTACTCTCAAATATGTAAACTGAAAAAGAAAAAAAATAAATGAACTGAGCAATGGAGCAAGAAAACACACTGATTATGAAAATGGTTTATGAAAAATGCCCTTTCTTAAAGCTGCTCCCCTCAAAAAATGTACTATTATACTCTATGTTGATCAAACGGAAATATGTAATTTGTTAATTTAAAGGGATTTGTGATCAACTAGACTTTTAAAAATTAAGAACTGAAGGCAGAAATACTGATAAATAAGTATGTAAATTTGACACATTATAAAGTTTATTCTGACTGGAATCAGTTGTACAGATTTGCCAACAGAGCAGATTCAACAAGAGATTATGATTAAAACATCTATCAGTGGGCATCGATGTGTGGGCGTTGGAATGGGCAATGGAACAGAAAAACAAAATCACCAAGCTAAGACCTTGACTAAGAAAAGGAAAACTTTGCATTCAAAACCATGTATGATACACACAAATGTCATACTTGAACATTGAACGAAGCCAAATGCAGGGTCACCCACAGCATCTGAGTGAAGAGCAGAAGGACATGACCTCTGATGTCCATCCAGTCTAGCAGGCAAGAGAACAAGAATGTTGGATAAATGGATGTACAAACAACAGCCCCTGAAATGATTTGGGCAGTCTTTTGAACACTGCAGACAGTGAATGTCAGGTCAGCAAGCTAGACTTGTGATGCAGGATGAATACAAGGACTGCATGCCGCAGAGTGTCAGAGAGGAAGTGATGAAATATGGGTGGAAATGTAAATTAACGAAGATTCAAGTTTCAGGTTATCAGTTAAATGGCAACCCACATTCATTATGCACTAACCACTTATTTTGCATGGAGAATGAAAACCATTGGAAACCTTTTCAATATATTTATGAAAATGTCACAGTAAATGACAGAAAAAGAAATTCAGTCAAATGATTCTCATTAATATTGCAACTATGATAGCAAAATTTCCCAAATATCAGGCTGTCAATAAATCATTCAGTATGTCAGAAGAAGCAAAACTCCCATGTTAAAAAAATATACTTTTCTGCTATATTTTAATCTAACAGTAATATTAATTTCAATTCAGAATAGTTAAACTTGAAAACAGCACATTTTTCTCAATCTCTCAGAAAAGTATATTTTATTTTTTAAAGACTTTTAATAAAGAGAATTATGGACAAATTGATAGGTTTTACTGATAATCAGAAAAAAAGGATACAAATTCAAATTATTTTAAAAATACTAAGGGTCATTGAATTCTAATGAGTTTTTTTCATTTATGATTAATAAATACAGTTTTAATTTAATAATATAACATGACAAGTTAATGCATAATTTTTAAAGTTTATAAATTATTCTAATCAAAACTTAAAAAAATACCAATTCTGGTAAAAAATTATGATCCATTAAAAGAATCAAGACAAAATATGTTTTATGATAATCAAAAAAGTGACTGTTTCTTCATGAACAAATGCAAACTGACTAGGTATCACCAAAATGAACGTTTTATTTCTGAAATGCAAGCACAACTGCTTCACCCTATATTTGAATATTTGCCAAAAATCAGCAAATTATCCGATTCAAACAGAATTTTCAGTCCTTATTCAGCATATAATGAATTGCATACTGAACAGATTATCTTATTAGAAAACTTTGTGGAAATATTTTTTATTCGGTCTGTTTCCCCTCTGCTCCTTTTTGATATTCTATGTATACTTTTTAATTCTGGAAGGTGTTCTTTTTACAGTTATATAGAGAAAAATCCCTCACAATGTTATTTCAGTGAAAAGAAATCATGCCGTATTGAGTGTAAACATACAGAAAATTTCTCTCAAATCACACAAAACATAATTCAATAAAGCTCAAAAAATAAGTTTTTCTAACAGTCGGTGCCATCATAATTTAACAAAACACAAAATTTTCTTTCAGACTGGACAGAAAAAAAATTCCTGCTTAATATTTAATTTAAAAATTTGTTTTTAATTAAATAAAGACTGAAATGATGAATCAAAAAATATAAAGTTTAATATCATTTTCAAGAACTGTTATTAAAAAAAAAAAATCTTTTTTTAAATCTTTAGCAAACGTAAAATTATTTTTGGTATGGATGTTCAAAAAGGAAGTAATTCTGAATTACCAACTTTGAGAACATTTCCCTATTGAAAGAATAATATGTGTTGTGGTAGGATCCACCTAATCTGCATAGGTGACTACCAACTATATAAATAATGGTTGGTACCGGAAGACGGAGAGAAGGAATCACGAGATCCAACTAGAGACTCTGATCGACTGCGACTAGTCAACACATTCTCCAGGAACGTCTTCCCAGAAATATACAGAAATACTATATGTACTTATTGTGTACACTTTCTTGTTATAATACATTCTTGTTCTAAGTACATTTTGTGTTGCATTATTATTCCATGCAATAGGCGAGATTCAACAATGAGTCAAGACTCAACAATATGTTAATTCAATATCACTTAAATTTAGAATAATTTATAAAAAAAACATTAGCTGCAATATCAAACTGGAACTAAGATTAAAAAAACAAAAGCAATTTAGTAAACTCAAAAGTATCATTTAAGTAAAAAGAAAAAAGAGAAAAAGTATTTCTCATTTTAAAAATTAAATTATTCATACTACTAAGTTGTATAAAATTGTATGTAATAAAATACATTCTTAAAGTATTGGGCATATAAAATTAAATATATTGTATTTTTAAACATAAATACTAATGTTGGCACATCCAATAAATCAGTATACCTGAGGTTTAAATGAATTTTCATAAATGAAAAATCTTTCTTGAAGCTTTCATTTTAGCTTTAATTGGAAGCTAAAGAATTAAATTTACTATTTCCAGTAAGCAAAATACTTTGTAGTGTATTTCAAACAGAAATTCTATTGGTTGGGGTTGATTCATTTTTTTCTGTCATCACAATGATTTTTTCTTTATTAGAAAAATCTTCCAAAAATAAAATGTACTTTTCTGAAATTTTAATTGAGGAATATTAGCTGATATAAAGTATAATTAATCTTATTTGAAACAAATATTATTTACTTTAGGCTGAAAATAACAGAGAAATGGATTTTTAAAACAAACAGTAGTGTGATTAGGTTCTTGTCAACATCTTGTAAATCACTTGACAAGTGATTTAGGAGGTGTTGACACTTTTATTATTATTCTACGGAGACTGTATCTGTTAAAACATGATTTATGAAAATAACAGTTGAACGCTTTTTATATAATTTTTAAGTATTCAGTAATCTTAAAAATGTCAGAAATATTCTCTGTCATCTAATTTTAGGAATCTTGACTTTAGATTTACTATCATGATTGATCTTATTTTCTGATAATGTCATGTATGGTGACCCATGCTTTCAAAATCAGGACAACACAATAAAAATAATTAAAAATTATTTAAAAAATTTTTGCTGTGATGATTTCTATTAAGTTTGCAATTTTTGCTTAGTAAATATAGTCTTCACTTAATAACCTAATGAGGATGATGTTTGGAAGAATTTTTAAAACATTTTTGAAACTTTATAAATTATTAAAATGAAAACAATTCTTTTAAAAATTCATTATTCATCAAAAATTTTCTTTTTCTTCAGACTATAATATACTTATTATTTATAGAAGCTATTAAAAACTTGTCTAAATAAATAATTAGATCGTTTGTTTGTAGTTATTATTTTACGATTTGGTGCAGATTTAAGGGAATTTGGCAAAAAACAAAATTGATAATTTACATTCTCCAAGGAGACCTGCTTTTAACTGAAAAAAATTAGAGGACGAATTTAATTTCGAGAAATTTCATGAAATTAAGTAAGTAGGGTGGGAATAGATGTAAAAAAAAAATATTTTTACCAAAATTTTCTAAAAAAACAATATTTATTTAAAAAATAAACCCATTCATTTGTGAATAAGTCTTAGAAGTTTCATTAAAATCCGATGATTATTTGATTTTTGCAAGAATTTCCAAAATAATGTGTTATTTTACCGGAAAGTAGGCGCGAAAATGTTCTACACTGTTGATGAATAAAAAAAACATGATTTTTAACCAAAATTTTGAATATATTAGAAAGGAATAAAAAAAATTATTTTTAAATAAAAAGTATTTTTTAATTTGAAAAAATACTTTATTCTTTCCTCTTAATAATAACATAACCATTTTGGTGATAAAACTTTGTTTTCAATCATCAAGTATGGGGCCCTTTTCATCTTGCTATGTTTTTTTTTAGCGAAAAAGTGGAGGTAGCTATACAATGCACAGTTGGTAACGTTTATGTGTGTGTTTTTAAAATAAGGGTTATGATTAGGATATATATTTTTTTTTTTGACCCATAAATCCATAGGCTCTCGTGCATAAATAAACGTCATTTAATTTAATAAAATTTTAAGTAAAAAGTAAACATTCTTTTTCAAAATCCAGTTAATCCATAAATTTACTATATCGAAACACGTCTTTAGGATGAATATTGGAATTTTAAGAGATTTTTAATAAACTTGTTTTTACTTTTCGTCAATAATAAAAACTTGCCAATGTTTACAAAATGCATAATTAACTATTTTCCGTATATTAATAAAATTAAATTAATTAGGCCCTATTAATTCGCATTACCATTTAAACGGTTAATTTGCAGTGTAACATCTGCGCTCAGTTTGCATTAAAAATTTTCAGACAGAATACTTACATTTATGTGTTAAATAGTTCTCGTGCGCAGTAATTGAGACAAATTTAGACAAGAATGATCAGTTCCAAGCTTAGCATTCCGTAGTCTTCCGCGCTTAGCTTTCCGCAGCGAATGTATGCAAACAACGCGAGTAATGGCTGCTGCCAACGACGCGATTGAATCCCAAATTTCACTGTCGATAACTCCAAATTTTATTAATTTTATCAAGCCAGATTCGAATGGAGCATGTACAATTGCACATAAATGTAAGCATTTTGGAAATTTTTAATGCGAACTGAGCGCGGAGTTAGCTCCTCCTTAATTCCCTAATTGTTCACTAGGGGACGCTCTCCCTACATTATAAATACTGGGCAACTTCTTGCCTCGTTCTCTTTTCTACTTGGATTTTGTTTAGTTTCTTGTAAATAGTTATTTGTCTCATATTGTAATTACTCATTGGGGGTTACTTTTTAAAAAATTTAATTGTTATTTTATCCCCCCCCCCCACACACACACAAACGGTAAATTGTACATATGGGGTCTAGTTAGTATTTTCATGGAGTCATTGAGGTATTATGGTGGGTGTGGTAAGAAAGGTAAGTAAGAATGTGTTGTTTTGGTGTAAGAAATATTGTTAGTATGATTGGGTCAGCGTTTGTGGCTAGCTAAGTTTAGAAGTTAAGACAGAAGACCGACCTTTTGCCCATTCCCCACTTCAGCCTTGTGCCACAGTTTCTGTTAAAATACAGAAATAAATAATCTCTTTTCTACTTGGCATTTCAGCGGATACATTTAAAAATGTAATCTCTGGTAGAAATCCGCGTTTTGCGCACTTGTGCGAAAACGCCACGAAACACACATAGACGTACGTACGAACATTCACCAAAATACAAACTCTTTACGTCCACACACAAACACAAATGATGATGTCTTTGTCACTTGTAAATTTGTTGTTTAATACATATATGTTTAATGCATATACTTGTGTATATATATATACATCGGTATTCTTGTTTGTTTTCTTTACATCTTCGGTTGGATTCAACTTGAGTCCACATTGTTCTTGTAGTTGGACCTCCTAGCAGGAAATATAAACAGTACGTGTTCCTAATTCAAGAACACTAAAACCCACACGGTCCTCTACAGCTTTATAAGAAAGAAAAGGTTTATGAAACATAAACATTTACAATCGGTGCAAAATAATACAATAATAGCAATACAAAGGAAATGATGCTCAAGAGTGTCTTCTTGTGTTCCCAAAGGAAAATGGTTTCTGGGATGTTTTAACAAAACATGCAACAACCCCCCCCCCCCCAAAAAAAAACCATAAAGGCTCGACCGTAGGCAGAGTAAGCTACTGCGAACCACGCGGGTAACAGACAGATGGCAACCAATGACGACCTTCAAAATAATACAAATCGGAACCTGAAAAGATCTTTGAATTTCCCTCTGCGAGAGTGTAAAATTGCTAGAATGAGTGTTTCAGTCGCAGCCGGACAAAGCAGGTAACGAGACGAATGGAAAAGGTGGAGGAGAAAAAAGGTGGTTGATTCTAATACCAAATATAAGTGTCACCAAATCTCCTTTGCTTTTAAGTCTTTTGGTTGATGGTCTCTTTGTGATGTACAGAAATATTGTCATCATTCGAAAAAGTGTGATCCGTCCTGAGCTTCTTGAGATATTTTACATGCTCACATTCTAGCTATTTTTTTGATCACATTCTAGCTATTTTTTGCTCACATTCTAGCTATTTTTTCTATCTTCACTCCAACCTCTCTTTTTACTTTCAAAACCGGCTCCCAGGGCCCTGATTCTTATCAAAGATAAGAATATATTTTCTGACCAATGAAGGGGCCAGGAAATTTGTTTAACAATTTTGGAGGGGAAAGGCCCTGATTCTTCTGAGCCTACTAAATCTCCATAAATTTGGAGAATTTACGCCTATTTGCCAGTGAGAATTCAGCCCACCGTCTGTAAGGTCGACAATAGGGAGCTCCAGTCAACTTCAGAACCACTTTCAACCAAAGAAGAAATTCCTGTCGGGCTGGAGACAGACTGTCAGCCCACTACTAAAAACCAATTGAAAGCTGCATCTCTTCACCACTCCTTCTGTCGTGCCCACTAGACTTCTGTCGTCGATCTACGAACTCACTCAACTGCAAGATTCCTATATCTGCTAACAATTTTCCTACTCTACAAGAACTGTGAGTGTTTCTAAACCATAACAAAATTCTACTCGCTTAAAGAACCTTTTAGGCACCCAAAGAAATATTTTGAGCAAGACTTTTTTTCTGTTATGAACATTTTCTCTTCCCTTAAAGGAGATTTTCTTTTCCCTTTCTTTCACTCCTAATTGTCTGTATCCCTTTACCCTTTTTTCTGTATATGTAAATAAACACTTTCTTTTTTTATTGTTACACACCGAGCAGGAGTTTTTCCTTATTCGTCTGCGCCTAAAAGAGAGAGTTTGTCCGCTCTAATCTTCCAGTTTTTTACTCGCGTTTTGTCGCAATTTTTTAACCTCAACCCTTGGATGCAGGAAGGCCGGGACAGATTTCCCAGCATACTATGTAGACTCAATTCTACGGGATGTATACAGCATGAGTTGTATTTCCAAAAATACAAAAGTAAATTACAACTCATAGGATTTTCTAATGCAGATTGGGCAAGCTCTTGGGATGAAAAAAGCACCTCAGACTATATTGTTATTCATTATGCAAACAAGGGACTGTTATATCTTGGAAAAGTAATTAAAAAAAAACTACTGTAGTCTTGTCTACATGTGAAGCCGAATATGTGGCTATGACACCAGCTATTCAAGAAGGACAATTCCTAATCTAGCTGCTGAATGAAAGGAGTACTGATAAATATTTAAAATCATCAAATCTATACTCAGACAATCAGAGTGCAATATGTATTGCAAAGGATCCTATCATAAGAAATCAAAGTACTAAACTTATGTTGATATAAAATATCACTTCATAAGAACAAAAATTGACGATGACACCATAAACTTAAATATGTACCGACAGATGAGAATATTGCAGACAGTTTTACAAAATCTCTGCTAAAGAGAAAGTTACAATTTATTGATACCAAAATTACTACTATCCAAAGTTTAAAGATGTTTAGAGTAAAATGTGGCTGCAGTTATCTCCCTTTCTAAAGAACTCTCTAAAAAGGGGTTAATTTTATATTCCCTGTATATTTTATCTGTTGTAAGTCAGCTGGTGAATAAACCTGTCACGTTGTACATCTATTGTTCAATTCTCTTCCTACATACTTCATGTCGTTATAATATCTCCACAGTCCACTTACCACGCTGATCCAACAGATTCTTAAAAACTTCTTGAAGTAGCATTTTAGAATATATAACAAATGCTTTGGAATTTCTCCGAAACAAATATTTTTGGAGAGCGTATAACGGCTCAAGTAGTAATAAATCGTATTTAAAATTATCAACAGTGAAAAAGGAATCTGATGTCGAAGTGGAGTTTTTGATATTGTAGAGGTGAATTAATTGATTAAATCATATGGATTGTAAAGTATGTACAACGGAGTAGTCTCCCTTGCACCAACTAACAACCGTAATGTTTTCCCAGCATGCAGTGCGGGACGCCATCTTTGTTTTTATAGTAGTTCACGGTAGTAAGCACGGTAATAAACAAGTTCTTAACCTACCCACCTCTTGTTTGTTCATTATATGGATCAATAATTGTTGAGTAAATAGGCTGCGTGATAAAATTAACAATTTCCTCTCACATTAAAATTTCAGTATTCAACAAACATAGAATAAGAACAGACATGAGAAACAACAGTTTTTTTTGCACAACAATGAATAAAATATTTAACCAAGAAGAGGTACAAACAATTGATCTAGGTAGTTTAAAAAGTTTAAATGTCCTTTTAAGTTTGGATTGAAATGTTATCAAAGTTCTAATTTGATAGATTGTAAGTTGTTAAAAAGTATGCTTGAGTATTATTGTAATTTAAGGAAAAATAAACAGTTCGATTTTGTACTAAAGTAGAAGTATTGTTCACGACTTAATGTTTACGAAGTTGTCGCTCTCTGACTGTAGTGACTACTCCGATTTACCACGCCCGCAAAATACTCAGTTATAATTGGTTAGAAAATAAGTACTATTTACAACAGGACAATTTACCTATCGCAGTAGCCACACAAAATTTTCTGCCATGACTTTGTCTAACTTGGTTTTGTAAAAAAATCAGTGCTTGTTCAATTTTTATCCAATCGTGTATTTTAGATATTCCTTTCGATATTTTCCCCGCTTCTCTCTGCAGCCTACCCCAAAAGTATTTAAACAGTTCGTACTCCAGAAATAAAGTAGTAGAACAATAAATCAGCAGAACTCAGCAACGCACGCGTATATACATTCTTCTACTCACGCACACACAGACACAGAACTACCATTACACTACACTGTTAACTGTCTGTCACAAGCCAAGTCACAAACCAAATTCTATTATCCTTTTTGTACAAACTTTTCATTCTTGAATTCAAATCTTATTAGTTCACTGAACTCTGAACATTTCAACAAGAACATTCTTAAGTACATTATTCCTATCTTGTATCAGATATCGGTACAAGGGAAGCTACTTTTCTCTCCCTAAATATTAATACATAAGCACAATTGTTGTACTCGTTGATTTTCAATATATATATTTTATTGTTAATTGCAATTTGATCTCTTGTTCTTATTTCCTTGTGTTCTTGCAAATTTAAATGTATGTGATCTCACTAAAAACGCAGCCTCATTAACAATTTTAAAACAAATCTGAGCAGCACACCACATGACTATGTTTCCACTTGTGTCGTTTGAAGAGAATATTCTGTCGTTGGAGTTAGAGATTCTTAACAAGCTGTATTTATGAAAATTACAATAATTAACTTTGAGCTTGAAAACGATTCGTGTATCAAGTTGAATGTGGAAAACTTGAGTTATTTGTTCGCGATAAAATATTGCTGTGTGAGTGAGTGTTCTTTTCAGACTGAAATTATGTTAAAGTAACCTTAACGTAAAGCCTGGAATTTTGTGACACAGATTCGTGTGACGAATTAAAGGATTCTGTTCGACGGACTGTCGAGGATGAATGACGTTTCATATTTATTACTAATTTGGGTCACGTGTTAGGCTCCAAATTACTTTGGCGCTATAGTGTTTTCGTTCGGGTCAAAAACTAGGTCAATACAATTCGGACGTAGATGAAAACACGTATATATATATATATATATATATATATATATATATATATATATATATATATATATATATATATATATTCCAGCCATTCAGAAATCGTCTTTGCATAATTTCGTTTGGAGTCTGTTTTAACGGGTTTTATGAACAATATAGGATCTTGATCCTGTAATATTTATTCCCTTTGAAATTATTGTCCCGGCAAAAGGCACGAGTTCATCTCATCTCTTCTCGTACTTTCTCCCATTGTTAGATATTTTGACAAATTTATTGAATGAAGTTTTAAAAATGAAAAAATATTTCTTGAAGCTTTTATTTTAGTGTTAGTTTCAAGCTAATAGATTCAATTTAATAATCCCAATAAGCAAAATACTTTTTCTGTATTTCAAAACTAATTTAAATTGACTGGAAGGAGTTTTCATTTTGAAATTGTTAAAATAGCTGAATTTAGCGCCATTTTTAGACATCTGTCATCATGATGTAATTCTCTTTATTAAAAATCTCTCAAAAATTAAATATTCTTTTCTGAAACTGTATTTGGGAAATATTAGTTAATTTAAATTTCAATTAACATGATTTGAAACAAACATTACATAAAGTTTAAAATATCTCAGAAAGGCAATTCTTAACACAGTTTATTTAAGATGTTGACACTTTGACTGACAGACGGAAGTTTATTATTTTTCTACGGTGGACATATGTAAAAATTACTTGAGGAAATATAATGTGAGCGCCTTCTTTATATAATTTTTAACTACCTAGTAATCTAACTGAATTTTAGGTACTTTGACTTAAAAATTACTATAGTTACTGCTCTTATTTTATGATAATGACGTGTATGGACATCTGTATTGCAAAAATCGGTACGTTTATATACACACACACTAAAAATTATTTTTAAAATATAGCGACTCACTGAATTTTAGTAAGCTTTTCCATTTATGATTATAAAATATAATTTTGTATTCTAACAATATAATCTAGCTGGTACAAATTAATGCAGAAATTTAAAACATTATAAGTCATTCTAATTAATGTTTAAAAAATGAAAATAATGCTTGTAAAAATTGATTAATCATGGAGAATTCCCTTTCTTAAAACAATAATGCCCATCAAATATCTTATTCATAAAAGCAATTAAATTTTTTTTTAATTAAATAATGTCTTATTTCAAAAAGTCGAATATCTGTGTTTCAGCATTGGTCACAAATGAATGAAGCAATTATCTTAGTAACTATAAAGTTGATAAAAAAATGTTTTAAAAGAACATTGTCACCACAAAGGAATGAGACAAAACATTATCATTCTGATATTCTTATTAGAGCAATTGAATACGTTGTTACATCTCGGTCATGAAATAACAGACTTGATCAAATTACCGGTCAAAAATATATCCGACTACCCTTTTTAAAAGGGAAAATGGTAATACCATCTGGTCGCTTTCCATTACCACGGTCGAGGCCTACGGGTTCGATTTGGGAAGAGAACCCAGCTGCATCCAGACCTCTTCTGATGATGTCGTTTATTGCTGCATGCCTTGGAAAGCGGCCGGCACTACGGCGATAGTAGAGAGGATGCAAACCGAACTCATCAATGGAAGCTGTACATCTGCATCTGTGCCTCTCACATAATTTGAGCCCAAGATGGATCGCGAAGACAAAACAAAAAAAAAACAAATTTTGTTTATAGTTATTTGTTCAAATTTTTTTTTTGTTGTTGTTTTTGATACATTTTGATTTGTGGGAAAACAGATGCGGTTGCTTTTCATCCAAAACCAAGTAGAAGGTATAACAGACTTCAGGATGATTTTATGGAATCCTCCACACTTGCCTGTCACTCCCTACGGGAAGATGCACTCTTCCCCAAACCTTTAACCAATCATCACTTTACTTTTTCAAACTCAATCCCCCATTGGTTAAAAGAACACTAAAATGTAGCAGAGTTGAGACAAACCTTTTTTCCCGCCCAGAGCCCTGGAGCCTATTTGAAAACTCGAAAATCTATAAAAAGAATCGCTCGACTTAATTCAAGTCAGTCAGACACTGAGTTTCGAGAGATACCAGCAGACCCCACGCGTGCCAATACACTGACTCAATAACCACTACCAACCTCTCAACAACTCAACACAAGTATTGCCGCGTGAAGAAACTTAACTTACAATTTACTAAAAAAAGTGACATTATCACTACAAAACAGTAATTGTACATTCAATCAACTTTAGCCTATCAGTTAAAGGCGAACAACTCTTCATAACTTAAATCATCACTAACAGTTGTCAAACACATGTACACTATCACTTGAACTTACACAATTGACAGTTTTACTTGCAGATATCAAACTATTTTAATTCCACAAACTTAAACTATCAACCTTTACTCACTAAATTTCTGCATGGTCAATCTTTATAACCTAATCTCACTTGCCACATTTAATAAGCAACTTCTTATCACTTTGTGTATGTCAAATATATATATATAAATTCACGTTATTGTTGAAATCTCTAATTTCGTTGTTTTCAGTAATTTCTTGAAGTTGAATTGTTTTTATATTTTTGTTTGATTTATTTGTTGTGGATAAATGCATTACGATCAGGCACATTCTTGGCCTTCACAAAAAAATCACCTTCTGATACATCTTACTCAGCATAGATTCCGCAACAATTTAAGTTACCCAGTGTAAGAAAATTACCAGCCTTGATATCAGAAGTTTCAAAATTTGATGACTTCAATTTTCTTGGTGATATTTTAGTGAAAAAAAAAGTATTCTTTTAGTTGATGAAGTGTATTCAAACTTGCTGTACATTATCACAGAGGAAATTTATTTGGTTCGGCTGAATATTTTGAGGGATTTGTATTAGGCATCATGGTAAAAATGTTTAAATGGAGGACCAATAATATTATTTAAAATGATCCCAGTTGAAAAATTAGATGCAAATTGTTTATATTATTTTTTTAATATATATTGTTGATGCAATCAAACATTGAAATAAGTGAAAATGAATGTGACAGTAACAGATCCCATCAATTTTTTTTCCAAAGATTGGACATTGTTTTTAATAAGCCTTGGATAACTAAAGATAGCTTGTACTTACTTTGTGATTGTGTCCATCTTGTAAAAAATATTCGGAATAACAGGATTATTGAAGGTACTTTTGAATTATTGTTATAAGAATTTTGAATTATTGTTGAAGACAAAAAAGATGAAAACAAAATTTGAAATTGTAAAAGGCCTTTTTGAGTATGAAAAAACTCAGTTCGTTAATCTGTTGAAACTATTAGGTTGGTGCAAAAATAATGTCGTTTTTTGACCATGTTTGATCATGTCAAAAAACAACATTATTTTTGCACCAACCTAATAACTAATGTAGCAGTTTACCCAAAACCTGTTGAACAACAAAATGTTTCCCATTGTTTAAACGTTTTCTGTGATCAAACTGTAACTGCCATTAAAACACAGCCATTATTAAATGGGGAGAATACTGCAGAAAAAACTTTGGAAATTTTTTATGTCGAAGAAACATATGGTGATACTAAGAAAAAGGATCCACTGAAAAAGGTGATATCAGATTTAGATCATAAACATCTATTGTTTTTTCTACTTCTGGAAAAATGACAAAAAGAATGGGAGAAAAGCAAGGAAAGAGAACGAAAACATTAACAAGGAATATTAGTTTAGCTACTGAACATACATGCAATGGTTTAATTAATGTTTGCAGATATTTGCTAAACAGTGGGTTTCATTTTGTTATGCTTGGTGAATTTACCAGACTATTTAGAAAATCAATTTGGAACATTAAGACAAATTTCTGGAGGTGAATATTTGATAACAGTTCGAAATTTTATGGAAAAATTCAAATATTGAAAAAACTAAAACTACTTCTTAAATTATACGTTGAACTCAAAGAATACAACTTTGATCAAGGCCTTAATTGCTCAAAATATTTGCTGGATGAAATGAGATGCCAAACATTACCAGACCTTGAAATTAGCATCCCTAAAGATATTAAAATGTCACTTTTGTATATAGCAGGCTATGTTACAAGAAAAGGTTGTCACACAGAAGAGGAAATATTTAATATTAATTTTGTTTTTATTTTCAAGAATATGAACAATTTTGAAAGAAATAGATTGTGGGAATTTAAAAATTCCACTGGAAAATCACAGATATTTTCAACATTCCTTCTTTTTACATATATTTAATTAGTTAAATCCCCAAATTATCCTGTTAATTAATTTTGTGTTCTTGTTAATGTAAATTGATTTTAATTATTAAAACTATGTATATTGGTAATATCTATTATTGTATCACAGCGTAATAAGTATTTTCTTCCTGTGTGAAGCAAATTGTACATATAACAAAATTCACAATAAATTTTGTAAAGGTTATCAAAATCATTGGTTCTCTAAAATTCACAATAAATTTTGTAAAGGTTATCAAAATCATTGGTTCTCTAAAATTCACAATAAATTTTGTAAAGGTTATCAAAATCATTGGTTCTCTAAAATTCACAATAAATTTTGTAAAGGTTATCAAAATCATTGGTTCTCTAAAATTCACAATAAATTTTGTAAAGGTTATCAAAATCATTGGTTCTCTAAAATTCACAATAAATTTTGTAAAGGTTATCAAAATCATTGGTTCTCTAAAATTCACAATACATTTTGTAAAGGTTATCAAAATCATTGGTTCTCTAAAATTCACAATAAATTTTGTAAAGGTTATCAAAATCATTGGTTCTCTAAAATTCACATTTTTTTGTAAAGTATTTTCAAACTTTGTTGATACACGATCTTGTAAAATGTTGAAATTACTTTCTGATTGTATTATACAATTATATTTTATGTAATCAATTAGCATAAACGGAATAATTAATTATTTTTGCAATATTATCTAAAAATGTCTAATTTATGGTGAATAAAGTGATTTTTGTGCATTTAGTTATTTTATGGTAGTTTTGTTCTTTGTGCATTTTCATTTATGGAAATATGTCAATAATTGTAAGATGCTTCCTAATATTATATACAGTAGTTAATTAACTAATTACTGGACATTTCTAACAAGTTCATTGCTAAAAACCTTCTCAGTAATTGTTTAGGTCTCTACGTGTAAAAACTGGATCTAAGTTTTTCCGGAAATTCATCTCGCAATGAACACGTGTTAACATGCAAGGGAGAGAAATGTTTCCATTGTGAAATCTGTGGATCAAAGTTTGCCCACAATTCAGCTCTCAAAACCTATGTTACACACTGGAGAGAAAAGTTAACACATACTGGCAAGTGACTTTTTCACTGTGAAATTTGCAGGGTTGCTTTCTCACTAAAATCACATCTCAAATGACACATACTAACATCAATATGAGAGAATCCATTCTTTTGAATGTGAAGCAGAATCAGGGCTGGATTAACCATTAAGCAAAATAAGCACGTGCTTAGGGCATCAAGGGAAGAAGTCCCCGCTGAAATTGTAATGATATGATGTTGCTGTATATGTGTGAATAAATAAGTTAAACATGATTAACATTTGAATCAACAGGGTGCCATTATGAACGAGGAGACAACTGACTTGCAATTAATCTTTATTGCTATTCTGATTGTTTAATAAGTTAATGAGCTAAGGGAGATAATGAGGTTTTTATTTACTCAATACATCACATCAGCTCTCTTGAATAAGTTAGTATTACTAATTAACTTAAAATGAGATTTAATTTTTGTGAACAAGGGTAGACTACCTTCATGTTCATTTGACAATATGCTAACCATATGTTTATGAGACACGCTGGTTTGTTTACATGACCATTTCAGATCACAGTTCTGTTATAGGCCACTCCACGAAATCGCTAAAAATACGCCAAACTTCACGAAAACAAAATTTTAGCGTCTAAATATTTATGTTATTATTGAGAGGAAAGATCAAAGTATTTTTTAATTATTTAAAAAAAAATTTTCTTTCTTTTTCGAACATTCTAAATTTTGATTAAAAAAAACCTTGTTTCTCTTTGTATCACCGGAACTAGTAACATAACATATAAAATTTTAAGCACGTTTTTTTTGTATGACACACATTAATTTGGAAAATGTTGTAAAAATAAAAATAATTGTCGGATTTTAATGAAACTTTCAGAAACTATTTACAAATGATGGAACTTATTATAAATAGGTTTTTTTTTATTAAAGTCATGGCAGAATTTTTTTTTTCATATGTATTACCCCCCCACCTCCAACTAATTGTACGAAGACTCTTTAATTTTAATTTTGAGGAGTTTAGTGATTATATTAGTTAAAAGCACAAGGCTTTGAGGAAACCAAATCATGTTTTCATTTTTTTTTTTTGATGGACCACCTCTACCTGAAAATCATCTCCGAAATGTAACATACAAAACTCATTAAAACAAAAATATTATTTAATTTCAAAAGCTTTTATTGCTTTTATTTATTTTGATGAACATGGACAATATTGTCTGAAAGCAAAAATATATTTCGATAAAAAATAAATTTTTAAAACAATTATTTGTTGTTTCTGAAATAATTTTTTTAATTTTTACATTATGTTGCTAATTCTTATAAAATTAGGGAAAAGTTTGTACAACTTAACGAATGTTATTAAGTAAATATATATTTACAGATTATAAATTCCACAGCATATTACAAACTAACGAACAGATGTATATTAAAAAATTTAATTTGTCTCAATCATGTGTCAATAATGTGTCTGCCAATGAAATCTACGGAAGACCGGAAGTATCATGCGTGCAATAAAAAAACGTCACTTATTAGCTACCTATTCAATGAAATTTATACAGTATTATTTTTGTATTATGTCAGTTATGATATTTTTCTATGAGATATTTTAAAAATTTAATAAAGTGAGCATAAAAAAGACAATGAAATTTCATAAGTGTACTTTAAATTATAGCATAATTTAATGTACATGTCTTGTTAAATTTTTTCTCACTCAGCCACAGCTGATTAAAATGCTTGTTTCTGTCATTTAGGAAAATCCAACAAAATATTAGGTAAATATTCTCATTCGTCAGCAACATTAAACCCATCATAGAATGCAAAGTTCTCAATCTTATGCGTGTAATGGGGAAAATTTTTGCTTAGAACTACAAAAAATGCAAAATTTACATTTTTTTTTTTCTCATTTTGGCCCCTGAAAAAATTTCTTGAGTCATTTAAACTGACCAATTTTATTTTTAAATGAAAGATCATATTGTTTGCTTTCAGAAAATATCTAGTTTCATGGGGTTCACATAAATTTTCCTTGATATTTTCTTCAGATGATAAATCATTTTTTTTATTTTTACCCCAATAAAAATATGAAAATTCATTTTTTTTTCAGAGAAAATAGGCTGTGACTTTTACTATGTTTGATTATTTTTACTGAGGATATAAATTTTTTTTATGATAGATCTGAATTGACTTTATTTAGTAGGGTCTATATGGGCCCTGAAACAGCAGTGCAGCACTTGTATCTTAATTAACGTTTTTTTATAGTATTTATAATTTCTCCAGATAGTATCAACAAACTTATAGTGAAAGCTACAGTACTAAAAACACAAAAAAATCCAAAAATTGGAATGCTGAAAGTTTTTTTACTTTAATTATTACAAGGTACTACTTAAGCAAGTCCAATTAAAAAAAATATGTCCGCTCTGTACTTCCGTATGAGAACTCTAATCTCACGTCAGCTGTCAATAATTTATAAATGCCACATTTCATCACTTGTCAATGTCGGAAATGTTAAGATCGGCTCCCTTTTAGTTTTATTTTAAACAACATTTTTCTACGAAGAAAGTAAGTAAAAGTTTCTTTCAAAATATTTTAAATAAACTTTAAATTTTCTAATTTTCTTTGAATAAATTTTGAAAAACGTATAATTAAATTTTTAAACGATTTTTAAACAAGTACTTTAACTTATTTTTCAAAAATCAAAATTTAAAAAAAAATGGCTGATATCGAGTTTTTGTTCGATATTTTGTAAACAAGATTTTTAACTAAAATTTAAGACATGCTAAGAATGATTAAAAAAATTCAAAAAATACTTTAGTGTTTCTTCTAAATAATGAAATATACATTTAACACAAGGAAAATTTTTTTCATTAATTTTCAGGCCGTTTTTGTCGAGTTATCTATTTTCATGAAGTTGCCTATCTGGTTGTGGCTCACGTGACAGTGGCTGCTCAGCTGTGATTGGTTCTTTCTTAGTTGATGTTGTTCTGGGTTGGAACTGATCATCAGCTTCTCTCGATGGTCATATGTGCCTTCACTTGCTTCTATATTTATTTCCAGCTAGCGTTTCCACATTGCATGTTCTCGGTTGATATCGTTTATTTGCACTACTCCCCAAGACTCCATGCTAGCATACTTAACTCGCAGATGTATGGGGGCCTGAAAATCTTTTAAGCGCTTAGGGCCCCTATGAGTATTAATCCAGCCCTTAGAAGAATATTTTCTAGAAGTAGGCCTTTCACACTGTATATGACAAGACTTTCTCGTGTGAAGCATTTCTACTGCAACATGTGTGACATAAGGTGTTTTTCTGTCACAATGTGTTACGATAGCATTCAATAATAAGAAGAGTTGTAGCTGATGTTTGGATGTAGGCATATAAATATTTAGCTTGATATTTAAGCATTAATAAAAAGAATGTATTTAAGCAAGAAACGTAAAACTGTTTTACATTTCTTGCTTAAATACATTCTTGGGTTTCTTAAGTTTTAAAAATGTAGGTGTTTTACGGTAAAACACCTACATTTTTAAAACTTAAGAAACCCCAGAACCTTCAAGAAATCTTAAGAGTAAAGACAGTCTGTGACACCGGATGTAAGACTGTTACATTTATCTTTGGCACGCAGGGCCGAAAGAGAGAAAAGGGTGTAAAAAGCAATAGGGAGAGAGTGTAAAGAGACAAGAAAAACGCTGAAAAGTAGAAATGACCACAACAATCTACACATATACTCACGCACATAGTCACACACATGCACAAATGGGCATACACACACGAATTTACATACACATATACCCACACACACAAACAGTGAAAGAAGAAAAAAATAAGCCTTACACCAATAAAAAGTACATAAATTATTTTTTAAACTAATATAAAAATAATCAAAGTGAGAAAATAAGCAGTCAATTGCTGATACATCCTGACGAGTGGACAGAGCAATTAATCTGGAGGCGGGGTGCTGATAACACCATTCAAGTAAGTGATCATAATTTCATATCTGTATTATATATATATATATATATATATATATATATATATATATATATATATATATCGGTAGACGAGCAATAAAGTTTTGGTAGTCACTGGTTGTGTTTTTACTACATTCTATACATACACACATATGCGCAAACGGGGATATACACACATACAGAATGAAAACATATACTACAGAGGGAGAGAGATACTAATGTTATTTTACGTGTGAACTTGATGAAACGAACCTCGTAGCTCACAGTGCGTAAATAAATGTCATTGTCGCTAAGAAAAAGAAAGTAAGGATGACATTTGATTTTAACAAATTCTTTTAAGTTAATTCTTAAATTTTCTTTGAATAAATAAATGCCTTGGACAAATATTGGATTTTTAAGAGGTTTTTGATTTTGTTTTCACTTTTCATCAATAATCAAATTTTATGTAAAATATGGAAAATCAGATTGATACAATAATGTTCGGTGCACCCAGACTATTTTTGATCAAGGAACAAATCTTCCTTTTATACCGGTTACTATACTCTAAATTTTATTCTGTTCGTTGTGTTCAAAAACTAAATGCGTTCTATTTTCAAATAATTAATCTTTTTTAATAACAATTTCTTTACAAATAGGAAGTTTTAATTGATTACAAAATATTATCGAGCTTGTGAAAGAAATATCAAGTCCAACAACAACAGCAACTTAATCCTGTTTGTTTTTGTATGAAAAAGAAAAAAGGTTTTTATTTGCTCAGAAAAGGTAAGTTAGACAAACCGTCACGGACTTCCTAAAAGCCCCGGAAAGCACATTTTAAATAATAATGCTTTTTTAAATAAATTTGGTTACATTTTGGATTTATTTGACAGATGAAAGTGAAAACAATAAATAAAAATCCAATATTTATCCTCGAGATATGTTTAGGCGTCATAAGTAAATTTCTAAATTAAGTGGATTTTTTTGTAAAAGTAATGTTTACTTTTTAGTTTTTACTTAAAACTTAACAATTAAAATAATGTGAATAAATGACGTTTTTTTTATGCACGGTAGATTTAGAATATGGGTTTGTAGGTCACAAATAAAAAATCTATGATCATAGTCCTTAAAACATGAAAAAATATAATTAAAGAAATACGGAACACCATCAGTGCAATAATCAAAACTTTGGTATTTTTGTTTAAACGATATAGCCAACTTTTTAAGAATATTTTTGTTATACGATTTTATGAAACTTACTTAAATTATATAGATTGGAATGTCAAATATTTGCTCGATTTCAAAAACTCTGCTAACTGGCGGCCATTTCTTCAAGTTTTAAAATTTAATTATTGATTTTTAAAATCTTCCAAAAATAAAAAATATATTTGTGACACGTTATTTGAATAAAATTAGCAAGTTTAAAGTTAAATTAATCTGATTTGAAACAAATGTTACTTATAGCATAAAAAATAGTATACAAATTTTTCTTTATGACAGGCCCTGTTTTCTTTTATTCATGTCTTTATTGACGTTATCGATAAGCCGAGGTGTTGTCAGCTAGTACGGATGACCAGAATTGACATAAATTGATGAAATCTAAGTGAACGCATTTGTTTTTGTTTTTTGTTTTTTAACTAACTAGTAATTTTTACAAATTAACATATTTTCAGTAATTATCTAATATTTTATTAACTTTTAGTTATGTTTAAAGATGTTTTATGAAAAAATAATAAAATTTAAAATACAATAAAATTTTCTTAGATTAATTTTAAAATTTAATAATTGAGATGAAATACCATGATAGAGGTAACTCAATAATTTATGACCCACGCTAAAATAAATACATAAAATAAAAATATTTTGTAAAATAGAAATTAAAGAAAGTAAAACTTACTTTAAATTTTAAAGTTTTAAAACTGAAGGGATGATGTTCAAAACCTGTTGAAATGTAAGCAATGAATAATGAATTGGAGACAAGTGAATTTCTCTGTAAAAAGAGGACAACTCTTAGAACACATGACCTTTGCATAATAATGTTACGCATAGACTACCATATATGAAAAAATGGTAATGCTTAAAATTAGATATGTGGTGTGGGAGGTTTTAAACTATTCTTAAATTATGATAAACTGTTATAATTAAAATTTAAAAAAAATAAAAAAATTCTTGTAAAAATTCATTATTCATCAAAATTTTTTTTTGTTAAGACAATAATGACTTAAATATAACTCATTTACAAAAGCAAGTAAAAGGTTTGCTAATTAAATAATGTCATAGTTTTATATATTTTTTTAGTTTACCATTCAGAGCAGATTTTCAGAAAATGAGTAAAAGTTTGAAAAAAAATTGGATGATTTATATTCTCCAAGGAATCCTACTTTTAACTAATAAAAAAAAAATTAATTTATCAAAATTTCATGAAATTAAGTACGTGGGGTGTAACATATGTAAAAAAAAAAAAAAAAAATTTTTTACCAAAATTTTCTAAAACCAAAAATTTCACAAAAAATGTCATTCACTTGTGAATAAGTTCTGAAAGTTTCATTATTTAATTTTTGCAAGAATTTCTAAATCAATGTTTTTTTTTTCACTGAATAAAAGTGCAAAAACACTTCATTGTAAAAATTACTTATGTCGCAGATCTAAAAAAAAACAAGATTTTAAACTAAAATTTCTAATATGTTAGAAAGGTTTAAAAATTTTTTCAAAATAATTACAAAATACTTCAGTCTTTTCTCTTAATAATAACTTAAGCATTTTAATGATAAAACTTTGTTTTTATTAAGTTTTGGGTGTTTTCTCATTATGCGATGCTGTTTTTTAGCAAAAAGTTCCTAATTGAAATGATACTTTTGATTTTAATAAATTGTGTTTATTTTTGTACTAGTTTGATAAAATATCTAATTGCACCCAATATATTTTTTTAAAAATTATTCTATATTTAAGAGATATTCAATTATTATAATTAGCATCATTAAAAAAAGTCAATTTCTTTAGGAAAAAATGTTCACACTTGATATATATAAACAAGCAACTGTCAGAAAAAATTATTTTTTGAGTTTTATTGAATTATTTTTTTGAAATTTCAGAAAGTCCTATGTTCCCTCTCAACATTACATAATTTTTTTACTGAAATAAAATTTTCAGGGATTTTGCTTTATATAACCGTAAAGCAATATAGAAGTCTACCTCCCTATATTAAAAAATACACATGAAATATTGAAAAGGAGCACAGGGGAAGCTGACCCTATAGAAAATAATTCCACAAAGTTTTCTAATAAAATAATGTATTTAGTATGCAATTCATTAAATACTGAATAAATACTCAAAATTCAGTTTGAATCAGATAATTCACTAATTTTTGGCAAATAATTAAATATAGGGGTAGCAATTTTTGGCTCTCATTTCAACAATGAAACATTGATTTTGTGGTACGTAGTCAGTTTGAGTTTGTCTATGATGAAACAGATGTTTTGATTATTGTAAAACTTATTTTGGCTTAATTTATTTTAATAAAGAATAAAATTTTACATGAATTGTAATTTTTTAAAGTTTTAATTAGAATAATTTATAAACTTTTAAAATTCTCCATTAATTTGTAGTGGCCAAGTGATATTATTAAATTAAACTGTATCATTTCTCTCTGATTATAAGTAAAATCTAACAATTTATCCAAATCAAAAAAGACAACATAATTGTCTGTAGGAAAAATCTTTAACAAAATAAGATATACTTTTGTGAATCACTGAGAAAAATTAGCTGTTTTTAAGTTTAATTAATCTGAGTTGAAACAAATGTAACTTTTACTTTAAAATATAGCATAAAATTATATTTTTAAACATGTAGAGCTTGTTTTTCTGTTGTGTTAAATGATTTATTGACAACATGGTATTTAGGAAATTTAAGTCAGAGACACTGAGGATGACTACAACATGAACGCCTTATTTATATAGTTTTTTTCTTCTTGTAACTGACCAATCCAGGGAATGCAAATACTGGAGAGATTCTACAATTAATTTAGCTAACAGGAAAAAATCTCTCTGAAATGTAATTGATGTTAATATTTCATATATTTATCTGTAAACTACAATGAAAAGTTTATAGATCATGTAACAGGAATAACTACCATATATTGTCACATATAATGTGACTTTTGAAACATATTTTAGCTTTTTTTTTTATGAATAATAAAATTTTACAATCATTATTTTTTTAAGTTTTCATTAGAATAATCTTCAAACTGTTAAAATTCTGTATCAATTTGTAGTGGCTGAGTGACATTATTAAATTAAAACTATAAATCATAAATGAAGTCATTACAGTTCAATGACCTTCAATATTTTAAAAATATATTTAAATTTGTATAATTTTTTATTATCACTAAAATCTATCAATTTGTCCATATTGACAAATCTGTCAAGACAACATAATTCTCTGTATTAAAAAATCTTTGGAAAAAACCTTTTTCTGAAACATTGAGAAAAATTAGTTGTTTTCACATTTAATTAATCTGAATTGAATCAAATATTAGTTTTCGTTTAAAATATAGCAGAAAAGAATATTTTTTAACATGAAGAGCATGTTTTTTTCTGATGTGGTAAAGATTTATTAACAAGCTAATATTTTGGAAATTTAAGTGAGGGGGACTGGACTGAAAGAAAGTACTTGATGAATACAACATGAACACCTTATTTACATAGTTTTTGTTTTACTTGTAACTGACCAGTCCATGGAATATAAAGACTGTATAGATTTTCCAATTAATTTAGCTGAGAGGAGAAAGTCTTTCAGAGATATAATTGTTGTTAATATTTCATATATTTACCTGTAAACTACAATGAAAATTTTATTGATCATCTAACATAGGCATAACTATATAGAAGTCACTCTGAACATATACTTATCTCTACCTAAAAAAGATGGTCATATATACATCTTGGAATGGTCATTTGCCATTTTAATCTTAAAATAGATTAAAATGGGATGAAATTTAGTGAAAAAACAAATAGAATTCATGAGCAAAATGAGCACATATAAACCATTTGAAAGATGATCTATTATATATTAATTATAATAATCCAGTGTACAGCTGAACTAACATGATCAACAGTTACTTGCACACTCTACACACAATCTTCAGGCTTTTGGTAATGTTCTGTTCCTTGATGTGGTCATTTATATTTGCTTGGCTAACCCAGGATGTTATGATGAGGGTAGCTTTCAAGTATGAATTATGTACTCATTAATATGTATACACAGATATACATCTTTTAAGAAATAGCTGAACAACTTAAGCCATGCAACTAAGCAATATTTCTCCCTTTTCA
Organism: Acanthosepion esculentum; assembly: GCA_964036315.1. Classification (NCBI taxonomy): domain Eukaryota; kingdom Metazoa; phylum Mollusca; class Cephalopoda; order Sepiida; family Sepiidae; genus Acanthosepion; species Acanthosepion esculentum. The sequence goes on from OZ038479.1 coordinate 41,117,735, forward strand.
GAGCAATTAACAAAGTTTAATTTCACCAGGAACTCACCCATGCCAATTTCCTCCCTCTAGCGCTGTATGATGACATATTCTTCCAGCACAGAGTGTATTCTTCTGCCATGAGATGTGTGTCAGATGTGCAAGGCAGGCACCATAAGTCAAAGCAAAATTCATGGAGATTATGCCTTAACCACAAATCGTCATAGACTGCGACTGTTATAACCTTGCGGCATACTGTATAAGTTTTTTCAAAGTTGGTCTGTTATATATTTATCACGATAATCTAGTGTACACATGACAAATCATGATGAACCATTACTTGCGCACCCTACACACAGTCTTCAGGTTTTTGGGTTCTGCTCTGTTCAGTGATATGTGTATTTACACCCATTTGGCTAACCCAGGATGTTATAGTGCTGGTGGCTGGTGAATACATACAGTACTCATTAACTAAAATCACCGGGGTTAGGGGAAAATCCCAATATGGCCAAAAATCAAATATCCCAAAAATAGCCACTGTTTGAGGAAAAGAATCTCTCAAAGGCCAGAATATATTTACAACTGTGCTAAAAATGTTGATCAGTATCAGAGGATCAACCGGACAATGGCAAAGGAGCATCATGCCAAAAGCAGTATGCCAGGCTTCAGGCATTTGTCTACTACTGCATATACAAATTAATATAGAGAATAAAAGCTGAAGGAGTATAGTAAAATGGTACATCACAAAAAGTGGTTAGTACTGCAATGACAGAGCATGTATATGATATATATGATAATAATATCTGGTTTGCACACGACCAACTATGACTAACATCATATATATATATATGCAAGTTTCATTAAAAACGACAGACAAGATACTACGGTTAAGTATTTTATTTAATTTTTCTTGTGTACGAACAAGAGTTTTCTTTGCTGGACAAAGGGTGTGTAAGAACTGTCCAAATGTTTTATTTTTCCGAGCGCTTTCGGCTATACCTTTAGCCATTATCAAGGATGATTTGATTTTTCTGTTTAATTGAGTGTGTTCATTATGTGTATGTCTTAGTGTGTAGTAGTGGTGTTTTAATTACCAAATATGGTTAGCACGTTGTGGCTTTGTTGGTAGTTAATATTGTTGAGGGTAGGCTTTTTCTTTTTTATTATTAAAGCCTCCATTATTTTTAACCGTTTTTTACAGGTGGAAGCAATTAATATATTTGTGTTTTCTACTAGTATATTTCTTGCATAAAAGAAGGATTGCTGCCTAAATATACAACTATATATATATATATATATATATATTAGTGATACGGTTTGAAATTTAGTCAGAAAAAGAAAAGTCATGAGCAAACTTAATATTTATAAGCTTTTTAAAAGATCATCTGTTATATATATTTGAATGCTTTTCCATAAGAGATACACGGTACAATTTCATGTGAAACACTCATAGAAACATTTGTGTTTAATTATATATGGATAAGGCTTCAATGTCCAGATAGAAAAAAAAATGGTATAAATGAAACTGATGCATTTTCTGATGGAATGTTTATCATAAATTTCACATTAAAATTGTTTCTGGTTGAGGTTGATTGCATTGGTGTATGATGACAGAATTTTCACAAAATTGTCAATTTCTGGGAATTCTTTAAGCATCACTTTTTTCAGTTGACAATATTTGCTCAAACTTTGATTCAGCTATGATATTCTCTCTTGTGGTTTATGCAAGGCCTTTCTAAAAAAGTGGATGAAAAGTTATAAATTCAAATGAATCCAATCCGAGGTGATACTGTAGAATTTTTATATTCCATTTTCTATGTATAAGTGATAGAAGATATCTGCTGAGCATGGAAAGTGGAATTAGAACAGTTTATGTTATGAGTGCAAGAGATGCCTGGAAAAGGGTGGAGGGTACAGTGGCTAAATCTTGTAAGTATAGAAACGAAGAGGAACATGCTGGTTTGAGTAGAGTTTAATACAACATAGATTATGTCATAAAGTACAATAAAAATGAATTTACAGCACTTTCAAGAAGAGCAAAAAATTATTGTTTTGTAACAAAAATTACAAGTTGTTTAAGAAGCAACTTCTCTTCCTTTAGAAAAGGAATAGTTTTCTATAATAAATTCAAGATTTCACATAAGCAGATATGTTGAACACTCAAATTTTGCTATCATAGTTCCAATATTAATAAGTCTTTTGACTGATTATTTTTTGTCTGAAAATTGATATGGGATTTTTATAAAGATATCGTAGAGTTTTTCAGTGGTTTTCCATCTCCATGCATAATAAGTGGTTAGTGCATAATGAATGGGGGTTGGCAAGTACATGATGAGTCTTGAATCTTCACTAATTTACATTTTAATCCGGCCAATATTTCATCACTCATTCTCAGCTAGTTTTTGGTATGCAGCCCTATTTTCATCCTGCACACAAAGTCTGGCATGCAGTATGTAAGAGATTGAGCAAATCATCCCTGGGGTTGTTATTTCCAACATTGTTGTTCTCTTGCCTGCTATTGAGGTGAGAGTCATTTTCTTCGGCTCTTCACTCACTGCCTAGGAATAACTCTATATCAACCCCTGCATTTGGCTTCATTTGATGCTTAACTGTGGAACTTGAGTGTAGCATGTATCTGGCATAATACCATACATTATTTTGAATTCAGTGTTGTTCTTTTCCTAGTTTACAACTCAGTTTGTTGATTTTGTTCTGCTATTCCATTGCCCATTCCAACACCCACACATTCATGTCTACTGATACATCATTTAATAATAATCTGGTAGAAAATCTGCTCTAGTTTTAAATGTCATCTAGAATAAAATAAAATCCTATTTTTCATTTTACTTCCAGAGAATTTGCATTGTACAAATGATTTCAGTCAAAATAAACTGTATAATGCCTCAGATTTAAACACTACTTTGTCAGTCTTTTTGCCTTCAGTTCTTTTTAGTCAAAAGTTTAATTGATGATAAATATAAATTAAAAATCTGTATATTTTTATTTGATGAACCTATAGTATAATGGTGTGTTTTTATAATATTGGCTGCAGTTTTCCAAAAATACTCTATGTGGTGTATTTTCTTAATTCTGTGCTCATTTAATATTTTTCTTTTTCAGTTTGTATCTGTGAGAGTATCTGAAACCATGGTGAATATTCATGAGAAAGACAACATTCTTACACTGTGAAATTTGTGGAATTGTAATAAATTGTAAGTCAACATATAAGATATTTAACAGAACACGCATAGAGGAGAAACCATTTCCTATAAAATCTGTGGTGTTATATTTTCCATCAATTCAAATCTCAGAACAAACATGAACACTGACACTGGTGAGAAACGTTTCCGCTGTGAAATCTGTGGATATATGTTTTCACAAAAATCTTCTCTCAAAATGCATTTGGTAACACACACTGGGGAGAAACCATTCCACTGTGAAATCTGTGGATTTAACTTTTCTCGAAATGCACATCTCAAACAACACAAGTTAACACACACTGGAGAGAAACCATTCCATTGTGAAATCTGTGAATTTAAATCTTCCAAAAGGTCAAATCTCAAACGTCACATGTTAATACACACTAGAGAGAAATGTTTCCACTGTGAAATTTGTGGATTTAAATATTCCAGAAATATATCTCTAAAAATTCACATGCGAACACATACTGGAGAGAAACTACTCAACTGTGATATCTGTGGATTTAAATGTTCCCGAAATTCAAGTCTCAAACAACACATGTTAAGACACACTGGTGGGAAACGTTTCTCCTGTGAAATCTGTGGATATATGTTTTCACAAAAATCTCATCTCAAAATGCATTTGTTAACACACACTGGAGAGAAACCATTCCACTGTGAAATCTGTGGATTTAACTTTTCTCGAAATGGACATCTCAAACAACACAAGTTAACACACACTGGAGAGAAACCATTCCATTGTGAAATCTGTGAATTTAAATGTTCCCAAAGGTCAGATGTCAAACGTCACATGTTAAAACACACTGGAGAGACACCATTCCATTGTGAAATCTGTGGATATAAATCTTCCCAAAATTCATCCCTCAAACGCCACATGTTAATACACACCGGAGAGAAACCATTCCACTGTGAAATGTGTGGATTTAAATGTTCCCAAAATGCATCTCTCAGATCCCACATGTTAACACACTCTAGACAGAAATCATTCCACTGTGAAATCTGTGGATTTAAGTGTTCCCTAAAGGCATCACTCAAATCACACATGTTAACACACACTGGAGAGAAACCATTCCACTGCGAAATCTGTGGATTGAAGTTTTCGCAAAATTCCTCTCTCAAACGACACATGTTAATACACACAGGAGAGAAACAATTCCACTGTGAAATCTGTGGATTTAAATCTTCCCGAAATGATTATCTCAAAAAACATATGTTTACACACACATGAGAGAAATATTTCCATTCTGAAATGTGTGAATGTATGTTTGCCCAAAATTCATCTCTAAAAACACATAAAACTGGAAACTTTGAAAAGTCCTGTCAAATTGACAGTGCTTTTTCTAGGGCCTGAAAAGTACTGGAAAAGCAGCAATAGCCCTAAAGCTCGTTGCAAAGTCCTGGAATTTTTTAAAAATTGGCCACACATCCCTTTTCTCAATTCATGACATGTCAAAATGACAAATCCCAGAAGTTGGGCATTTTTACAAGGTAAAATTGTCCTTTAAGAAAAATATTTTTTTAGTTGTCAGTAATATTTGGCAATTATTGCAGAAAGTGATTTGTTTCCTTGATTAGAATGAGTTCCCGACTCCATAGTTACTTCTGTATTTTCTATGTGAGGAGAAAGAAAGGGAGAAAGAATATGAAGGTGTGTCTTCTTCTAACTGCTACCCTCAAGAATAGAGGAAAAGCAAAGATAAAAGGCTTATAAGCATCACCTTGCATTAGAAACAACTAAATATTTCTGACCACTATAAATGAATAAGAATAAGCATCACAGCAAAAGGATAAAATGCAAACAGCAAAATAGTCAATGGCAGAAGTAAAATAGCATCACAGCAAAGAAGCATAAAAAGCAAACAACAAAAAGTAGATTTTTTACTCTCAAATCTAAAAGTAAATCATGTATTTTATGTCGGTACTTCCATTTTCAATGTAGATGGGAAGGATGATAGAATAGAAAAGGTGTCTAAAATATGAAAAATGTTATTTTTAAAGTTTGCAGGCTAATAATGACCTGTATCTGCAGCTTTTGCTGTAAGTATGAAAAAAAAATGATGAAATATATTAAAACTTATTCGGCTTTTATTTAGGTACCGCCACAAAGATGCAATACTTAATATTTAAAATGAATTTTTAATATTGAAAAGTCTTTCTTGAACCTTTTATTTTAGTTTTACTTTCAAGCTGATATATTAAATTAATTATTCCCAATAAACAAAATACTATGCTGTATTTCAAATCTAATTTGATTGGAAAGAGTTTTCATTTTGAAATTTCTAAATTTTTTTAATTTAGCTGTTATGAAAATGTAAATATCTTTATTAATAATATTCCAAAAATGAAATATACTTTTCTCAAAATTTATTTTGAATATTAGCTAATTTAAAGTATAATTAATCTGATTTGAAAAAAATATTAAGTTTAAAATATCACAGAAATGCATTTTTTAACACAGCAATAGCTCATTTATTTACATTGACATTTTTTAAGAGTGCCATGACAGATAGATTTTTATCTAATGTTGTTATAGGGTAGGGCTAGAGGGACTTTGACCTTGAAAGATAATTAAGGAATATAACCTGAGCACCTTTTTCAGTAATCTTAAAAAGTTTTTTAAATATTCTCCTTACTCTAATGTCTTATTTGATTTTGGCTGTAAATTTACTCTAGTTATCGCTCTTATTTTCTGATAATGCCATGTATGGGCCTTTGTATCCTTTTTAGAACATTCTAAATTTTGATTAAAAGTCTTTTTTGTGTATTAACTGATGTATCATAAACTAGTATAACAAATTTTAGCATCTTTTTTGTGGTGACTGACATTAATTTGGAAATTCTTGTAAAAATCAAATAATTGTCAAATTTTAATAAAATTTTCAGGTTTTATTAAATTATTTGAGAAATGTTTTCTGAAGAAAATCTTGGTAAAAATTTTCTTAAAGTTTCACCCCACTTAACTTTATGAAAACTCAAGAAATTCAGTGTGATAATTTTTAGTGACTATTAGTTAACAGCAGAACTCTGAAGAATTTAAATCAATTTTTTTTGTAAAATCATATCCCGCCTTACTGAAAAACTGCTCTGAATCATAAAATACAAAATTCAATAAAACTGAGATATTATTTATTTAGAGAAGTTTTTAATTACTTTTATAAATAATATATATTAAATACAATATTCTCTTTAGAAAAAAATCTGTCACAGAAGATTTTCCTACATGATAGACAGAAAACAATCAATAATTCTGATTGTGATGACATCATCAGTCAATACAAAGAGTTTGAGGAGTAGGCTGAATGCTAAACTAGATCAACTGAAAAAATTTTAACATCATTGTGTGCAATGAAAGCCATATGTGTAGTCTTTTGTGAAAATTTCTATCTGTCGCCTTGTTCATTGAAATCATTATACTTAAATTGACAGGAAATGTGCAGTAGTTGAGAATTTTTGTAACATTCACAAATCATGTGTAGCAGTAAGAATTAACAAGTTTAATTCAAAATTTTCAAGTGTAGTAGAACTCCAGTGTAAAGTGCTACACAAAATGCATAACATATCCAGGTCTGCATTCAGTTGTATTTCAACACTTGGATTTCTTCACTGCTTTCAACTGATTCATGTGACATGAATTATTGGAGGCAGCTGTAACTTTGAACATCTCATCTGTCAAACTATTAAAAGATTAATCACAAAGTTTGTGTTTTTGAAATTGATGACCATTCACTTTGTGTGTGTCTGTGTGTGTGCATGCACATCTGTTTCAGTCCTGGAATTTTTTTACACAGATTTGTAGGTATCCTGCATCTACCAGAAGATACCCCAGCAAGTTGTGAAAAATGTCCGAATACTTAAATTATAATTTTGTTAAAGATTTGGACAACAGGTTAAGTCCCACTATAGATTTTGCTGTTCTGTAAAATATATACTCAATACTTATATTGGAGCTGATACTTAAATGACCCTATAAAATGCTGTAAGGCTATGGAAAGTTAAATAAACACTTGGAAAATGAATGATACATGTGAATTAACTGAAAGGTAAAACTTTTGTTGTGTAGCAATAAAATTTCTCAGAGATCCTTAGAAGATAAAGAGACTCTTTTTTTTTCCTTTTAAATCAATCTAATGACCAGAGTTTCTTAAAAATCTTGTCTTCAGACTATCTTTGAGTCAATTTAATGTTTAGGACATTTCAGGAATCCTGTCTCCAGCCCGCCTTTGGAATAGCAAACGTAAAATTTTGTTAGTGACTTAATGATCATAAATGTAGAGTCCTTTGAAAAACTGACCACCTAAACTGAATTGGTTGTCCCTTTTTCTGGAACACAAATGGCCAGATAGGGGTGATGGGTCCTCCAGCTAGTATCCATATAATGTGGGGTGAGTGAAGCAGTCAGTGAGGAAAGAACCAGTAGTGAATAAGTCAGCAGTCTCTGAAATGGTCGGGCAGTGAGTGCCAGGGTCCCTTTTTCCATGGCCAGAAATATGAAAAAAAGGCAAGAACGCAATCTACAGTAGCACTGTCAATATGTGGTGGAGAATATTAGCAGTCACAATACAAGAAGCAAAAAACCATGATTAATTCAAATGAAGATGAGCAGTCACAGTATTACAACTTTATATAAAAATGAGTTATAAGATAATATATATATAATTTATTCGAAAATTATAACATAAACATGTTATAAAATCACTACAAAAATAGCTATTTTGTTTCAACACTTCTGGTGTCTTATCAAGTGATGGTGTTGAATGTAGAATAAAGAGTTTCCTCTTTATTCTACATTCAACACTTCTGTGACAGATTTTTTTCTAAAGAGAATATTGTATTTAATATATATTATTTATAAAAGTAATTAAAAACTTCTCTAAATAAATAATATCTCAGTATTTTGTAGTGTTTTTACATGTTTATGTTATAATTTTCAAATAAATTATATTTGCTCTACTCTGGATTGAGCATTCTTTTAAGAATAGTATTTTTGATTATTGGAATTTATTCTGTATACACCAATCCTATACTTGGGTGTATGCATATGTATATATGTTTGTCTCATATTATTTTTCACCTGTTCTTATTTCTTCCTCTTATTATTATTTAATGAGTGTATTATCAGTTTTCCTAAAGTTCATCCCACAAAATAAAAAAGTTTACTTCCGCTTCAGAAAATTTTCTTTTGTGATATTTTTGGTGCTATATTTGGTTGGAATTCTGGACTATATAATATATACCTGTGTGAATATCGTCACTTGTGATATTTTGTAATATTTTCTTTTAATGTAAATCTAAAATGGTAAAAAGAAATCCCTGCTGGTAAACCTGTGGGGTTAGATTTTCTCAGCTTCCAAACATGAATGGTATGTACATGGGAGTAATCTTCCTCTTTTGAAATCTGTTAGTCAAATGTTTTCAAAAAATCCACTCCATTGGACTCTTTTTGTCAGTCTAGTATATGAGGGAAAAAGCAAAAGGAGAAAAAAAAGGTGAAATATTTTTCTGTTTGCCCAGTAGCATTAGTATGAAGGAAATTCAGCATCAAATACAATTTGAATTGATCTCTGAAAACTATACATCACACATCTCCCTCGGTAATACACACATATGCAATTATTGGACGCAGAAATTAATACTTTCTGCTAATGCTAATAATCTAGAAGGAAGATATTTTAAAACTATTACCTGTTTGATCTTCCATACAAAAACATAATCCAACAGTTGTGAAAATAATGAAGTAAAATTCTTTTAAAAATATTTTCAATATGAAAATATGGTTCAGCTATATTTTTCAATTCTTCAAATGCATCTTAATTTAATAAAAAATCTCTTTTCTCATTAGCAAAAGGAAGAATTCTAAATTGACTTCAAATATTACAAGTAAATTTTTATATATGTTTGTTTATTTTCTATCATTATTAGTGTTACCTATCATGTATACTTATGGGTGTTAGAATATTTCGACCATGAGACCCAAGTACAAATACTATGGTTGATTTATCCATATAAAAGGGCTTGTCTGTGCATACGTGTATATTTTGGAGCAATTACTGGATTTATTTTAATCAGCCATCATTCCTAGAAATTTTGCATTTGCAAAGAAAATTTTATATTTTTTCAAAGATTATTAATTAAAAATTTAAAATACAAGCTCTTAGAATTTTTCTTACTTTCATGACTTCCATAACAACACAAATTTACATCTTGCAAAGACTATACAACATTTTTAATTAATAAAATTTCAACCAAAATGCCTATGAATAAGAATTTTTTCCTTGAATTGGAAAAATCACAATGGCCACTATCTGATTGACAGAAACATGATATTGTAAATAAAAATAATCCTACATCAAGAGAATTTTATGAGAAATATTACTTTTTTTTTTTTTAAAATATTGGAATATTTTACAACATTGATTATTTGCTTTGGACAGTGATAAAAAATTCTTGTTGGCAACTCTAGACTGACCAGCTTCCATTTATAAGAATGTATTAGAAACATTATGTTGAATCTCTTAGCTTGGAATTAAAACTAAAGTATCAGCTTCAAGAAAGATTTTTTTCATTTTTTGAAATGTATTTTAAACCTTAGGCATCACTTCCTTTTTAGAGGTACCTGAATAAATTATTCAGAGATTTTTCTTTATAGCACTAAAAACAAATTTCAGTTTCCAGGTTAAGAGATGCTTTTTTTATTATGTTAGTTATGCTAAAAAATTGAAGTAATATTTGTTTAACTTTGCCAATCTTTCTCAAATAATGTTTAAAAATATATTTTATTTATGAAAGAATTTTTTAAAAAAGAAAACTAGTTTGTGTTTACAGATGTGTAAAAAAAATAAAAATGAACTAATAAGATTTCAAACAATCTCAATTCTGTTTGAAATATGCCAAAATGTATTTTGCTTACTGGGAATAGTAAATTTAATTTGTTAGCCCAGAATTGAAGGTAAAATTAAAGCTTCAAGAAAAAACCTTCTTTTTTTTTTACTTTTCATAACAAACATTTCATACTCCTGGGTAATATTGTTTCTTTTAGACAGCGTGTTTTTTGCCCCCTCGAGGTTAATTTGATTTATATTTTGTTATTTGTAATGAACAAGAAACATGTGCATGAATGTAGTCATTTTTTTCCTTATTTCATATCTTATTTGTCAAAGATTTTATATTCTTGGCACACAATGCACTAACATTGTGTATACCCAGGATAATGCATAACTTTTTCTTTTTTTTTTTTTGCAATAAACATTTTTATAATTCTTGATCTGTGTCATGTGTCCTGCTCTTTATGTGGTTTTCTGTTGCATCGTTTATTTTAGTAATTTCCCTTCTCAACCTAAATAAAGCAAGCTGAAGCACCACAGGAACTGCAGTTTAAATTAAGTAAGAGTCTTCCCTCCCACGTATCGTCACTGTCAGCAATCGAGTAGCTTGCAAAAATCATTAATCGTAGTTAATTCTCAGTGACAAAGGTGCAACAGGCAATCCATTCCTTCGTTCCATAGTTACCAAATCACACTGCTTTTTTGAAGATATCATCCAAATGAATGCGCCCTCTTGGTTACAAACGATGGCAGATAATTTTATTTTTATTTTTCTCTCCAACCCTTGATGGCTATTGATCACGTGCTAACAATGTCATCATGCATCCAACCACTTGGTGACTCAAACACCCATTGCGCATCCAAGATATGTCAGGGAACGCCATCAGCATCTACATTATATGCAGACTCTGTATGCCGGTTATGGTGCTTCTGCTCCATTGAGTAGAACAAAAAAATTAGGCAGTTTTACCCACACTTTTCAGTGTTGAAAAGCAGCATTCTGACTCTGATGTAGTCATGCGAATTGTCAAGAAGATTATTTTTCAGTTTTGTAATTACACTAAGAACACAATCTAGATTATTTTCCAAGACTGAAAAACTGTGGCATATCAACCACTATGAATTTTGATGGTGGTTGGCTGCTCAATGCCTTGGATCATCATGTGAGTTTTCTTCAGACTAATGGTCTGACTGAACTCTTGGCAGGCTTTTGAAATTTGTCCATTAGTTGCTGCATTTGGCCTTCACAGTTTTCTGTCAGCGTTGCATCATCTGCGAAAAGCACATCTCTAATGAGCACTTCATGGACTTTGGATTCCATCTATTCTTGTGTTCAGGTAGTTGCCATCCATTTCAGTTGAAGCCTCTTATGTGCATTTTGGCATGACTGTAAAGAAGATTCCAAATAAGGACCTACTTACTTCACACCCGTGTGTATATTGAAAGGCTCTGAATAAGAGTCACCAAATTGTATGACACCCTTCATATCCACAGGAAACAACTGGACAACCTTAAGCTGTCTCGGAAGACAACTGTTTCTGTCAAGTATCAAGTAAAAGCATCACTGCTCATAAGATCAAATGCTTTTGTGAGGTCGATAAAGGCAATGTACAATGGTTGTCTCTGTTCTCTGCATTTCTCATGTAGTTGTCAAAGGGAGACAATTACCTCAATCATGGAATGCTCCAACCTGAAACCACACTGCAATATGCATATGTAAGTTTTAAAATAAGCATATAAGTAAATAAGAGATCAATCTACTCCCATAGATTAAATAAAGGGTTCTGTTCAATAGGTTAGCCAAATTGGCATACACCTGATGAAGACCAGAAGGCAAAACACCTGAAACGTTTTCATTGTAACAACAACAAAGGTGAGGATCATGGTAAATGAAAACTTATCGCAGAAACTTAAACAGAAACTATATGTAAAGTCAGATATTATATTCGTTTGGACAATAAGCTAATATGAAAACAAATAACATTTCAAAATTATAAGCTTTTATTAAATTATACAATTTTTTTAACAAATCAGACGTGTTGTCTTAGGTTTCTTATAAAAAGCAAATCAAATCAGGTGAATCTGGCTTGAATCCACTTAGAGATATGCTCCCAAACAAAGTGATTTTATTTCAAAGTTATTCAACCTGATTTCACAGATTAAATAGATGAAACTTTCTATCCTTCTTTAAAATTGTTTCAGCAGCTGTCAGAATGAGAAGCCAGGCTGAATGCTGTCCAGCGTAAAGTTTTAAGGCTCCAAGTTTGGGAAAATAACCTGGTGAAATAAAGTGATGTTTTGTGACTTTGTTGACATAATAATTGAGCTGGAGGGTACAACCTTGAATTCAGTGGAAACAGGGAGAGCAATACCTGGTCAGTACTAAACGAAAGCAAGACAAAACATTCTCAGACACGGACAATGGAACAAAAACAATTTATCTGTGTAGAGTAAATAAACAGTTCAAAATTTTACCTGGTTATCTGGATCAATAGACACCAGATGAAGGCTGGAGGAATAACAATAAAAATGGGACAGTGATGCTAAATTGTTTTTAATGTTAAAAATATTTAATTCTAAAACAATTTTAATCAGGCCAAATCACTTAAATTGACAGAAATTCTTTGTTTTAAATTAAATTAATTACAAAAACAGTATTTTTACAATTAATCACAATTAAGAAACTATTTGTTTTGAGAATTATGACTGAACAAAGTTTTTACATTGAAAAAACAGAAGTTGCTTCTTGTTTTTAAATTGAATCAATAAATTTAAAACAAAAACATTTAAGAAAGTATATTTTTTGAGAATTATTACAGAACAATTGTTTTTTCAAATGATTCAATAAATTTAAAACAATCAGTATTTACATTTAATCTCAGTTCAATTAAAAAATATATTTCGGAATTATGACAGTTATTTTTAAACTGATGGAAGAAATGTTCATTAAAATTAAATACAAAAGCAGTTCAATGAAGAAATTATATTTTGTGAGAATTATGACAACAAAATTTTTGTAATAAGTCGGATGCGTTGACTTTGGTTTCTTATAAGAAGCCAATCAGATGAGATGAATTATCCTTTAAAAAAAATTGAATCTTGAATCTGCTTAGACATATGGAAAGATTTATCAGGCCCTGGAAGATGTAGAA
>OZ038479.1:41135874-41253374 GCA_964036315.1 Acanthosepion esculentum
ATGACTATTACTACTAATATTACAAAGCAGCTCTTCCCCCTCCCCAAATTGAGCACTGTCAGTCATTGGTGTGTTTATTCACAGAATAAGTATGTAAAAATTCACCTTTCTTTCAACCGTGCGGCAATTGTTTAGGGGAAAAATATCCAACTGTTGCTGAATCAGTCAGATTTTGATCCTGGCTTGAAGCAATTGAATGTCTAGCCACACTGATGAGCTGTGATACAGTGAAACAGTCTATTTGTGGATGACAATATATATATATATATATATATATATATATATATATATATATATATATATATATAATATATATATATATATATATATAATATATATATATATATATATATATATATATATATATATATTATAAATATTTTGATTTTTTTAGAATGTTAAAATTTTGTTTTTCTGGCATCAGCAAAGGGACCAAAGATTAGTATAGGAAATATTAGCATCTTTTTTGCAGGGAAAACCATGCTGATATGGAAATTCTTACAAAAAAAAAAAAATAATTGTCATATTTTTATAAAACTTTCAGGACTTATTCACAAATGAACAAAACTATTTTAGAAATGTTTTTTTAGAAAATTTTGGTAAATATATTTTTTTAAATTTGTTCCCCCACCCACTGACATTATTTTAAGTCATTTTTCAAGAAATAAAATTTTGTGCTCTGAATTGTAAAATAAAAATGCAATAAAATTAATTTAATTGCTATTATGAATAAGATCTATTATGGACACTAGTGTTTTGAGAAAAATTGTTTTTGATAAAAAATGAAATTTTACAAGAATTGTTTCCAATTTTTTAAAAATTTGATTAGAATAATTTATACATTTTTGAATCTTTTAATCATTTATGAATTACTTTGTCCCCGTCATTAAATTATTAAATAAAATCTATATTTACTAATCATAATTTCAAAAGCTTAATACAAATCATCAAACACCGATATTTTTAAAATTATTTACTATGTGCATAAATGTGCCGATATTTGTAGATATTCATGTTCGTACTGACATCCTCAGAAAATAAGTGTGATAACTATAGTAAATTTAAATCCAGAAAGAATCTAAAATTCAAGAAAACATTAGATTACAGAGAATATTTTGTTAAATTTGTAAGATTACAGAGTACTTAAAAATTATATAAAAAAAATGGTACTCACATTATATTCCTGAAATATTTCTTGCACATATGTCCACCATAGAAAAATATTAGATAAAATTCCATCTACCATACAAGCTGTCAACACCTTAAATAAAAAGCTACCACCTTGTTCAAAATATTTCTGCGATATTTTAAACTTAAAGTAATATTTATTTCAAATCAGATTAAACTTTAAATCACCAAATATTGCTAAAATAATATTTCAGAAAAGTATATTTTATTTTCAGAACATTTTTAATATTATTATATTGCAATGAATTATATGGAATTATATTTTGATAAAAGATGGCGCTCAAATCAAAAATTTCAGAAATTTAAAAATGAAAACTTCTCCAAGTCAATTAGTTTTGAAATACAGCAAAATATTTTGCTTACTGGAAATATTAAATTTAATCTATTAGCTTGAAACCAAAATTTAAATAAAAGCTTCAAGAAAGATTTTTCATTTTTAAAAATTAATTTTAAGTCATAGGTATCTCGAATCTGTAGAGGTAAGAATGAAGGCAACATAGAAGTGAAGAGAAAGAATCAGATTAAGCTGATAAGGACAGATACAACACTTTCATCATAGTCAAAAGGCTTAGAATTATGGTGAATACAATAAATGGACCATTTTCCAGATGCAGAATATTGGATGTTGGAACCCAAGTAAGGTAAGGTAATCACCACGAATTCAGTTACCATAAATAAAATAACATTGTCTGCTGAATTATTTAAAAATTATGATTAAGGGAACTGTTCGTAAGACAGGAGTTTGGCTAGAAAGAAAGAAGGGAAGATAGAAGTGTTTAACATCTGCTAATAGCTTATAAATAATTGACTAGTCTATTTTGATTGCGTAGAAAGACAAAAGACATACTCCTCTAGAGATAAGAGTTCTAGGACTCTAATCTCTGTCAGAAAGCTGTGTAACAACTCCGATAGAGGGATTCTCTCTTGGGCTATCTAGTGAATGTTTTTTTAACACCACCAGCACTATTTTGTCTTGCTAAATGTTCAACTTCACCTTAATTTGTTTTAAGTCATTTAGTAGAATAGGAATATTGAAGCAGCACTGACACTCTTTGCTTAAAACATGGTTAGTGTGAGTGGGGGTGACAAAAGTAGGTGCATTTGTTTGATTTATGCAGAAATGTCTGTTTTATTATATTTAGTACAAATGCCACAGTACATGAACTTTTCATCTAAAAAGCATAGCCATTTGTATTTTGTTAGCTACTGCTCAAGAAAAGTTTGCTTTCTTTTAGAAGGAGATGAAGAGGATTTCAAATCTTCCACAATTGACACCTCTGTCTCAGTCGAAGTAGAGACAGATGGAGGTACAGGTTGAGTTACTCTCAGAGGACTCATCAGGGTCTAGAAAAGATAGAAATAGCAGAAAATGCAGCCACAATAGTCTACTGACCAGCAATGGGTTTTATCTTTTCCTTCAGTGGCATTCTTATAAATTTCCCTCTTGTTGTTCACTCAGGAAAAAACAGGATCTTGTCTGAAGCATGACCTATGTTCCGACGCAATCTGAACATTACAAAATCGCTGAACTAATTCTAAGAATTTTCACCACAGCTCAATGCATTATTTGGAATGAAAGAAAGACAATTTGTTCTAATCTCTGTAAAACAAAAGGATTTAACTTAGGGAAAATGAAAGTTGAGGAGATTCTCTCTCACACACACTGCTTGGGAACAATTCTACTGAAATTGACAAGTTGTGGTAATGATCAAAGAGGAAGAGGGAATAAGAAAGATGGAGAATACATTTTTATTGCCAAGAAGATAGTAAAACATCAAACATTCACTTATTTTGAGATTTTCTTTTAGACAAAATGTTTATACTGATTCTGTATTGATTGAAAATGCAGATCCACAAACTTCACAAGAATATGGTTTCTCTCCAGCATGTGTACATTTTTAGATACATCCTTGTGTTTCTGCAAGTTTTGTTTTTACTGTCCAATAGTGTTTAAAACAAGTGTTGGCAAACTTCAATGAGTTCAGGTTCTTCAAATAAATTTTAAAAAATTAAAATGAACCAAGAAAGTGCTTCGTAAGGCAACATTGATGTCTATTTCTTAGTATAGTTTCTCTCCAGTGTGTGTACGTATATGTTTCACTAAATGTGAATTCTGAGAAAATGCTGATCCACAAACTTCACAAGAATATGGTTTCTCTCCAGTGTGTGTACGCATATGACTGACCATATTTGACTTGCGCGAAAAAGCAGATCCACAAACTTCACAAGTATATGGTTTCTCTCCAGTGTGTGTGCGCATATGTTTGACCATATTTGACCTCTGTGAAAATGCAGATGCACAAATGTCACAAGAATATGGTTTCTCTCCAGTGTGTGTACGCATATGATTAATTAAATCTGGTTTCCGTAAAAATGCAGATGCACAAACTTCACAAAAATATGGTTTCTCTCCAGTGTGTGTATGCATATGTGCCATTAAATGAGACTTCTGTGAAAATGCAGATCCACAAATTTCACAAGAATATGGTTTCTCTCCAGCGTGTGTACGCATATGACTGACCATATTTGACTTGCGCGAAAAAGCAGATCCACAAACTTCACAAGTATATGGTTTCTCTCCAGTGTGCGTGCGCATATGATTGACCATATTTGACTTCTGTGAAAATGCAGACCCACAAACTTCACAAGAATATGGTTTCTGACCAGTATGTGTACGCATATGACTGTTCAACTCTGACTTCTGTGAAAAGACAGATCCATAAACTCCACAAGAATATGGTTTCTCTCCAGTGTGTGTACACATGTGTGTCACTAAATGTGATTTCTGTGAAAATGCAGATTCACAAACTTGACAAGCAAATGGTTTTTCTCCAGTATGTGTACACATTTTTTACCACATTTGATTTGCGTGAAAATGCAGATCCACAAACTTCACACGAATAAGGTTTCTCTCCAGTATGCATACGCATATGTCTCACTAAATGTGACTTCTCTGAAAATGCATATCCACAAACTTCACAAAAAAATTGTTTACTTCCAGTGTGTGTACGCATGTGTTTGTCCATATTTGACTTCTGTGAAAATGCAGATCCACAAACTTCACAAGAAAATGGTTTTTCTCCAGTGTGTGTACGCATATGTTTAATCATATTTGACTTGTGAGCAAATGCAGATGCACAAACGTCACAAGAATATGGTTTCTCTCCAGTGTGTGTACGCATATGTTTGACCATATTTGACTTGTGTGGAAATGCAGATCCACAAACTTCGCAAGAATATGGTTTCTCTCCAGTGTGGGTACGCATGTGTGTCACTAAATGTGACTTTTGTGAAAATGCAGAACTACAAACCTCACAAAAATATGGTTTCTTTGTAATATGTGTTTAAATTTGGCGTATAATGTCCAACTTCACAACAGTTCAGCATATGTTACAAAAAATATGGCATATATTTCCTGTTTATTCATGCATAACACTAAATGTCTTTTTGTAGAAAGGTAAACCACACATTTCAAAGGACATTATTTCTTGCAAAGAAAAATTCATTGTCATGCAATTTGACAATGTAGATACATCAAAATGAAAAATGTAATATATATCACTAAGTGTGACTTCCTTGAAAATACAGTTCCACAAACATCACAAGAATATGGTTTCTCTTGAATGTGTGTACACATATGTTCGACCACAGTTGTCTTCTGTGAAAATTCAGATCCCCAAACTTCACAAGAATAAGGTTTCTCTCAAGTGTGTGTATGTATATGTCTCACTAAAACTGACTTCTGTTAAATGCAGATCCACGAACATCACAGTAATATGGTTTCTTTGTCATATGTGTTTCCATCTTGCCTATTATGTCTGACTTCACAACAGTTTAGCAGTTGTCAGATGAATATGGTCTATATTTCCTGTTTATTCATACATCACACTGTGTACTTGTAGAAAGATAAACCACACATTTCAAAGTACATTTTTTCTTGCCAGTTACAGTTCATTGTCATGCTTCCGACGATGTAGATCCATGACTTTAACAGGAACCATGTAACATATATTTGTCTGTGTTTTCATGGAAAGTGAAATGTCTTTTCCTTCATTGAAATTCCCAGAAATAACCAATGCAATTTTCGCACAGCCAAAACATCTGTGAAGAAAAAACAGGCATAAATGATACATTAATAGGGACCGTGAAGAACATATGAAAGCGCAGTCTATATTAGGTTTGGTTTGGTTTGCAGCATATCAACCTCAACGGGTCGTTTAATGCTGACAACTTTTTTCCTGGTAATATTTTTGTTTTGTCAAAAATCTATTTCTGTTAATATTTTTTCCTCAAAAATGTATAGCTGGTAATATTATTTTTTCAAAAACGTATAGCTAGTAATAGATTTAAAAAAAAATGTATTGCTGTTAAAAGTTTTTTTTTTCAAAAACGTATTGCTGCTAATATACTCTTTTCTTCAAAAATCTATTTCCGGTAATAATTTTTTACAAAATATTTATGGTATTAAAACCTTTTTTTACACTTTTATAATGCTTTTTACCTCACTTTTGGGGTTAACTATTTGCCCATAGCAGGGACCCTAACAGATGCTACTATCCCGGGTCAGGTTGGACCTGGGAAACCCCAGCAATTTAGAAGTGGTTCCACACTCCTCAAAGCCTCCTGATCAGAGGCCTTGCTGTTGGACGTAGTTTATCGTCTTACGCTGGATGCGGATGTAGTTTATCGTCATACCCAGGATGGCAGTCTATATTAGGAGAGGTACAGATGATTATTATTTCAATAATGCAACAGCAGCAGCAGCTGCCAGTGAAGATCAAACAAGATTGCTTCACCATCACATTATATCTTATGAAATGTAAATGATTAAAAGCAGAACATTGTCAATTCAAATATGGATCTAAGAAAATATTTGTTGATTTTTAATTTTTTTTAGACTTCATCTTGAACAAACATCACTGGCAACAAGATCAAGTCCATAGCTGGCTTCAACTGGTGTGAGATTATCTGCTACTGGCATCTCTGCTGAATAAAAACAAATCGTCATTTTTATTAGAGCCCAGGAGAAGAGAAGATCCTTTGCTAAGATCCCCTTCTTAGGCCTGACAGCAACACTATAAGCATAAGAGCTGATAATTGATCAGCCCAATAAAAACAAACCATTTTCATCAGTGCCAAAGATCCTTTTCTAAGACCCACTTCTTGGACATGTCAGCAACATCAGATATGAGAGCTGATAGCTGATATGCGCAATAAAAACAAACCATCATTTTCATCAATGCTAAGGAGAAGAGATCTTTTCTTTATACTGCCTTCTATTTGTTAACCCAATAGTTAACAATTGGAAAAAACACAGGAATAATGAAATAATTTTCACAATTAATGTGCTGTTGTCCACTTGATTTAATTATATATTATGTGAAAAAATGTTTTTATTTAAGAATAGTAAAGTGTGAAAATCAAGAACATTAAAAAGTGATTTAAGACAGGAATGAGAGAAAAGTAATCTGAAGTGAAAAATAAGGCAAATGAAAATTGATTGGTTATTTTGCCACCATTTCATCCTCTGTCATTAGTGCCAAAAGAGTTGGTTGGTTGGTAAGAAAATGAAGAAAGTACATTACTTCTGTAGATGTAATGGATATTATCTGTTTATATTTATGAGATAAACTATTGTAACTATTTACATCATTCAGATTGTTATCCTCATCTTTATTGCCATATTCACAATGTTTCAGCCATTGTATGTTCTGGCCTTCTTTAGGTGATATATGTTGGAATTTCAAACCAAACACTTTATTTAGTCCACAGGGATAGATTGGTTATAATTTTCTTTTTATTCAAGCAAAGTGGGAGGGGGGCATAAATTAGTAAATTAGGAAACTTGAGTGTCTTTTTGCTGTGAACATTTTTGGTGAAGAATGAAATTTTACATTTGTTTTCATTTTTGAAAGAGTTAAATTTAAATACTTTTTATAAAGTTTTCAATCTTTTAAAATACTTTATTAATTTGCATTGATTAGCTGATATTGTTATCAAGTAAAAACTGCATTTACTAATCATCAATTGAAAAGCTTAGTACAATTCAGCAAGCACAATATTTTCAAAAGAATTTTGACTTTTTTTTTGTGTGTATAAACCTGCCGGATTTTACAAATACAGATGTCCACACATGACACTATCAGAAATGAAGAGCAATAATTATTTAAAATTTATCAGGAATTCTCTAACATTTCATCAGCAA
This sequence comes from Acanthosepion esculentum, assembly GCA_964036315.1. Classification (NCBI taxonomy): domain Eukaryota; kingdom Metazoa; phylum Mollusca; class Cephalopoda; order Sepiida; family Sepiidae; genus Acanthosepion; species Acanthosepion esculentum. The sequence continues at coordinate 41,143,268 of OZ038479.1, forward strand.
GTGTCTTAGTAAGTAAGACTATGAAGGCAAAGTAACTAAAACTTACCTCTTTTGCAAGCATTTCTTATCCCAATTCTCCACAGAATCACAACGGATATTATATATATATATATATATATATATATATATATATATATATATATATATATATATATTTTAATATTTACCAACCTCACCCAACACATTTAATGTAAGTTCAGAGAATTTATTTTGTATTGCTTCATGTTTATATTAGTTATATGCATAAGTCCTTGGGGAATTGAAAAAAAAATGTTCTGTCAGCAATTCCCGAACAAACTTTTCAAAATCGCCCTTAAGCAAATCATATTTTTCTACCTTCAAAATGAACAAAGACACTTTTAAACAATTTATGACTTCCTTTTGACCAAAAATAATAGTTTTTACTTTTTCGGTGACTACAATTAAACATTATTTTATACATTGAACTATTAGCATCTAACAATTTTAGAGGGACCCATTTTCAATTACAAATTTCCATTAATTGCATTTTAAGTTTTAGGGAATTCTGGGATATTTTTCATTTTCAGTATAGAATTTAATTTTTTTTTTCACTGTTTCAATATAAGTAATTAAAATAAGAAAAACAGAAAATGAAAAAATTTACTCATTGGAATAGCCATTTTAGCATTTTCATGGAAAATTAGCCCCTCTACATTTTCTGCATATTTTTTTATCTTGGTAACTCCATTAATTTTCAATACATAACATTTAAAATTAATTTTTATAAATTAAAAAGCTTTCTTGAAGCTTTCATTATAGCTTTAATTGAAAGCCAAAGGATTAAATTTACTATTTTGCAGTAAGCAAAATATTCTGGTGTATCTCAAACAGGAATTATATTGATTGGAATCGATTTTTTTTTTCTAAAATAGCTGATTAGTGCCCTTTTTTATATAATTTTTAAGCACTCAGTAATCTTAAAAATTTGGAATATATTTTCAGTAATCTAGTTTTAGGAATATTGACGTTAAATTTATTATAGGCATCACACTTATTTTCTGATAATGTCATGTATGGTTGACCACACTTTCAAAAAGGGGCAAATTACATATTTTATATACATAAAAAAACAATTATTTTAAAAATCTTAGTGCAAAATGATTTGTATTAAGCTTTTCAATTTTTGATTAGTAAGTATAGTTTTTACTTAATGACAATATTACCTAACCTGATGAAAGTAATATAGAATTTTAAAAGATTTATCTATCATAAATTATTATAAGTAATTTTTTTAAAAAAATGAGAACATTTCTTGTAAAAAATAATTATTCATTGAAAAACCTTTCTTCAGAAATAGTGTCCTTTTTAAATCTTATTTATAAAAGCAATAAAAACTTTTCAAATTAAATAATATCATAGTTTTATTGAATTTTTTTTTATTTCATGATTCAAAAAGATTTTCAGGAAATGAATAATAGTGTTAAAAAAAAATGAGGATTTACATTCCCCCAAGTAATTCTGCTTTTAACTAATAAAAAAATTCTGGGATGAAAATTTAATTTACTCAAACTTTCATGAAATGAAGTAAATCTCTAATTTGCATTTATAAATAAAAATACATTGTATTTATTTTGAATTTTTCTGGTTGAATTGACATGGAATTAAAGTTTAATTATTAAACAAAAGAAGTAAACTTCAAGAAAGAGTTTTCAATTTTTAATACATAAACCTTTAAATATCAGTATTTTTTGGTGGCAGCTAAATAAAAGAATCAGATTTTTCCGTAGTTGATTTAAAAAACAACAACCACGCACTAAAAATTAAAACAAACATAGAAATTGAAAGACTTGAGTTGAGTGGATATAGACTCCAAAATAAATTTCCACAAATGAATATTAGAAATTATTTGCATATATGAGTGATACCCGTCTGTGTATGTGTTCGGAATTTATTAGGTTCCAGAATATTTTTGTGTACGTTCTGAAGAATAATTTATTTTTTTAGGGTGTATGTTAGTATGTATGTGTGCGTCCGTAAAGTATGAAGCATTACATTTTTTTTACCAAATTCTTTTGATGAATTCTTAAATTTACTAATTTTCATTGAAACAAATCTCTATGAGAAATATTGGATTTTTAAGAGGTTTTTAAATTTTGTTCTTTCTATTTAACATTTAACAAAAAACTGTATGAAAAAAGAGATTGCTATATCCAATGTTCTGACATATTGCGTCCTAAACTATTTTTGAGTAAGGAACAAATTCTTCTTTTACACCGGTTATTCTCATTCTTTGTTCTGTTTGAGTTCAGAAACTACAAGCCTTCTACTTTCAAATCTTTTTTTAATTACATTTGATTTGAAAATAGGAAGTTTTATTGATCGTGAAATATTTTCGAGATTGTGAAAGAAATATCAAGTCCAGCAAATTAATCCTGTTTTTTTTGTTGTTGTTGTTTTTGTATGAAAAAGTTTTCATCCTGAAAATTGAAAGGTAAGTTAGACGAATCGTCACGGATTTTCTAAAAGTAGAAACTTTCAGTACATCGCTGAGGAAAAAAATGTCCCCGAAGTTGATAAACACTTTTTTTATGGCCTTATGAAAAATAAGAAAAAACAGATTGATATATCGATATAAATATATTGTAACATGTCCACTACATTGTTCGAACTACCATCCCCATCTTTGTTGCCATATTTATCACAAAGTTTCGGCCGTTGTACGCTCCGGCCTTCTTCAGGTGGTTGGAATGTCGAACTGAACCCTTTATTTCGCTCGCTGGGGTAGACTGTTCTAGTTCCACGTGCCATGTCTAATGGATGTCTGTTAATTCCTCCTCTCCAAGTTCTCCACCGCCTAAGCCAGGTATTGAGCTCACACTCTTTGGGTTCTGTCACTGGATCTAACAACTGCATTTATCCACATTGTTCGGACTATGCCACGTATCCTTTTTTTTTGTAAATAAACATGCTATTTTCAAAGTTCGTGCAAAGTTTGCGCATGTATTATTTCCTTTCTAGCAATTTTTTTTGTAATTTTATGTTGTAAATAATCATGCTCTTTCTTTAGTCTTTACAAAGTTTGCGCATTAATTATTATTTGCTTTATTTTTAAAACAGCATTATTTTATTATTTAATTTCTTTTAATTTAATAAGAAAGCTTTACTATTAAAAAAAACAACAACAGTTGCCATTGCTTTTCTACACAGAAAAAAGAGTTTATTAAAAAAAAATGTCATTGCTTTTCTACACAACTTAAGTGCGCAGTAATTTAGACGCGTAAGATCAGTTAAAAGAAGAGCAGTAAAAATACCGTTAATTAAGCGTCCGCACGCAAAATATTCCCCAGTGAATGTAGTGAAACAATGTGAGTAATGGCGGAGGAATGAACACGAGTGAGTACGGTAGATTTTATCAAAATTTAATTATTATTTTCGAATTCAGCATGTAAATTTACACGGAAATATAACTATTTGGGAAATTTTTAGTAGATATTTACTAGCGTGGGACATAAAAAGCAAATTTCCCGCAATTTCTTTAAAAATAAGGGGATTTATTGATTACAATATTGCCAAATTTGAAAAAGAAAAATCATGTCCAACAACATCAGCAACTTAATACTGTTTGTTTTCCTATGAAAAGTTTTGGATTCGATCTGAAAACGTAAGTTAGACGAACCGTCACGGACTTTTTAAAAATCCAGGAAAATAATTTTGAATAATTTATTAAATTTCTTCTTTGAATTTAAATTTCGATTTCATTTGAAAATCCTAGAGCTAATATGAATTGAAAGAAAATTAATTTTCGTATATAAATAAGATTTTTTAAAGCCTTTTTTAAAACATAGACACGTTTTATAGTCATTAATCGAGAATGTTAAAAAAAAATTTTTAAATGTTTAGGAAATTTTTCAAAAATCAAATTAATTTTTGCAAAAATTCATTATTCATCGAAAAACTAATGTCATGATAAAAACTAAGACATTTTTAAACAATAATAATTTATAGTAAACAAGACGTTAAAATTTCCTCTCTGTCATTGACACTGAAAGGTCAATGAAATTTTGTCTTTGGAAATAGAGTATGAAAATATTAGAATTTTTTAAAATTTTGGATTAAGCGTGTTTTGATATGATTTGTTTTGATAAAAAATTTTATGAAATGCACAAAGTCCGACAATTATTTTGAGACGTTTTTAATTTTTTTTAAAAAAACATAAAAAATGTCTTAAAATAAAAATTTTTGTGAATTGGACTTTTTCTTAATAATACGATGATAATAAATAATTAAGTGTTGATGTTTTATACAAATAGTTATACATCTCCAGGGATTTTTTAAATCACTATACCCCCAAGCAAGGCAGTAAAGTCACTAAGACACAAGGGGTTATATCGTGTGGAAGAATTAAGAACAGAATCATTAATAGTGAGCAGAAAGAGAAAAGCATAACCAGGAGCGCAGTAGATAGCAATAAACATTGCATTTAAATTTTTGCAGATTAAAATTGGCTGGAAAGCATAGAGCAAGAAGGGAGTTCCACAGGTGAGAAGTGCGTGAAAAAAACTGTTTGCATACAATTTACAGCTACATCTAGCCAGATCAACTGTAAATAGATGGAAATATGAATATTGTATAGATTCTCCAAATACTTTAGCCTACAGGAGAAAGTCTTTAAGAGATAAATAATTGTTAATATTTCATATATTTACCTGTAAACATTTTCATTGTCATTTATAAATTCAGGTTTTTTTAAAGATTTTAAATGTTTATATATTATTCTAATGAATTTTTTTAAAATGAACATAATTCTGTTAAAACTTTGTTAGTGATTGAAAAAATAGAGTCTATTGTTTTATTCATAAAAGCAATTAAAATATTTCCTAATTATAAATTTCTCAGTTTTATAATAAAACTAAGACATTTAAACAATCATAATTGAAACAAAACATATGATTTATTAGGTTGGTGCAAAAATAATGTCGTTTTTTGACGTTCAACTTATATATATAAAACGACATTATTTTTGCACCAACCTAATAAATGCTGTGTTATATAGGAATAAAGTGTCATCGCTGACACTTGAGTTTGAACATAGATCATCAGTGAGCAAACACAGGTGATCCCATTATTGAATTAAGTAGGCCATGTGACCATTGAGGAAACGCATATATGTAAGAAGTAGCTGACGACTAACAACTGCTATTTCTACTCTATCCTCTATTACTATACGGACCGCTATTCTCTACTCTATTTACAATACTATTCCTCTATTCAAATCACTATATGGATTACTGTTCAAGTGAGTATTATTGAGCAAGTACTATTAGTGCAAGTCATATTCAAAGGCGTCTGACACCAGCATTTATTCACCAGCATACTATAGCTATATCTGCAATTACAAAGTCTCTCTACTACAAGGGGAATTACAAAAGTGACAATGTGTATTTGTTGACATTACAAAAGTGGCAATGAGTGTTCGTTGACCTCACAAAATGCTGCAAGAATTTGTGATAAATACAAACATTATGCAATACAGAAAATAATTTCTTAATGGAGATGTTGGGAATCTCGACGTGGATCATAACAAAAGAGAATGCTGCAAACAGGCCAGGAATGACACTTACTCACATTAACTAGGTAAACAAAGAGATTCTATGCTAACCAGGGGAGTGTTTGAGAGGAAATCACCCCGTTGTGATAATGGGGACTTAAAAGAAGAACATCATGGCTGGCTCTGTTCATACAAGCCAAGCTCGCTACGTTTACCCACCTGTCGCTGAAATCTGTTGATAACAAATGCTTTCTATCAGATCTGATCTTCATCCTGACCTGATGCCCAAAAAATCCGACCAGATCCTGATAAGAATAGCATTCGTATTGCAAGATGCCCTCCATTCATGATGTCCAAATCACCATTCTTGCCATGACTAGCCATGTGAGAAATACCATCCATTTCCCCTGGAATATGGGGGTGACACTTTATCGTACACATATGTAAGATCGATGGACACGAGATGTTCTGGATCAATATGAGTCAACATAGTCACAGAACAGGCGCACCTGACAACAATGGTAGAAGGCGTATGAGACATTTTGGGAGACAATTTAGCTTGTAGAGTCCCTTGTGTGTATTAATTGCTAATAACTTTGAGCACTCTTCGTCTACTTTCACTTGCAGATATGTGTCAGTCAGTCTTTAAGCACTTGTATTGAGTATGGAACAAGCTGTCTCTTTCGTCAAAAATTCCTGACAAAATCTATATTGTCTCCTCAAATGAGATTTCCTCTGACTTTTTAGGTAAAATTAGGTTTGTGTATTTAGTATTCTCCTCTGTACCTAATTTTTGGACTAACAATGTAATTTTCTCCTCCTCAGACCATTGTTCGCATCTTTTTGAAAAAATTGTCTCATATCTACGAAAATAGGCAGAGAAGGTTACTCCATTTTCCAGGTCATACTTGAATTCTGATAATGAATTCAATATTCCTTCAGGGAAAAAGAATCTGTAGCTCCGTTCTTCTGTTGTTTTAGATATTCTGGTTTTGCACAATAGCTTGTTTTCATAATTGCATCAGTTCATCTTGAAAAATGTTTTGTGATTTTTAAAATTTTTCTTGTTGCCGTAACAACTGTTGCTGTAATTGTTGTTGCTGCTGCTGCTGTTGTTGTAACTGCAAACTAGCGTGTAATACTTTAGTCAATTCAGCCAGTTGTTCCATTTTTGTTGTGTAATTTCACTGGGTATTTTCAACATAAGTTGTTCAAATCCGTAATTACTACTGTTTTTGGGGTCTTTCTTGCTATGAGTGTTTTTGGGGTCTTTCTTGCTATGAGTGTTTTTGGGGGTCTTTCTTGCTATGAGTTTGAATCAAATCCTTGTCTCCACTGTTGTATCCTTAAAGAGGTTACAAACAAAGGTGGTACTAAAGTGAAGAAACAGCAACACGCATGTAGATGAAAGAAAGAGAGGTTTATTGTAAAAGAGAATACACTACTGAAAGATAGGGAATCGGTTAGCAGGCTAGTAATTCTCGAGGCAAGCCCCCAGGTATATCCTGTGCTCACTATATATATCTACTGATATAGTTAGTTCACGTAGGTGATAGGGAGTGTGGGACATTCCATTACAGCAGTTCCAAATCAATCACCAGTTAAGCGAAAAATCAGTTTTGCTGAGGTAATCCACTGCTAGTGCCCAATACCAAAAAAAGTGCAACTTGGTTGCCAATAAGTCAAGCTGCCCACTGAGAGGATCCTCATGTCCCTCTCAACTAATTCAGAATACAATAGTTTTCAAGGCCAAGAAAGTTCACTGGCCTGAGGAATGGCCCTTAAGGCTACTCAATTGACTCAAGGGTTTATGCCATTGCTCAGTCCTAAAAACAAGAGGATTTATGATAAGGCTAGGAAAGACATCCCTAACAACCTCCTCCAAGATTGAGTCCTCTGTCAACGTGTGGCATAGAAATGCCAACCTCGAGACATGTCCTGACTTGCCAAGTGTGTTATTCCCAGCCCCAAGTGGCATGGGCGTTGGGCCTATACATCTCTGCCAACCTGATGGTTTCAACCACGCCACAAGAAGGAGGAGAGCGAGCACTCGATTGCCTTCTTATGGTTTTTACAGAGAGGGATTACAGGCAGGCCGTAAAGGATGAGAGAAAAGATGTAAGTGGCACACGCAGTGGATCTACTTTCATGAACAACTGGACCACCACTTCAACCTTTGCTTGTACCTCTGACCAATTTTTCTTCTGTTGGAGCCCAGGCCCAAACCACACTCCAAGAATGCAGATGGTTCTGTCAGTCCAACTAAACAGACCCAGAAGAGTGACCCCTTTCCAAGCACCTAACTGCAAGCTAGAAAACTTGTTGTAGGTAATCTTGGCTTCCGTGACCTTTTCGTCCTCTTCAATCACCCTGTGTACCACTTCACTGTTGCTGCAGCATGAGACAAAAATGGATACATCATCGGTGTCCTCAGAAACCATGGCTCAAGCACCAACAGAGATGCTGATTCCACATAGGCCAGGACTGCATGCCCTATTCCTTAGCAAGGGCTCCAATGCCAAAGTGTGAAGTAGTGGTGATAGTGGACAACCTTGACGAACTGACCAAGACAGCACAAAAGAGTATGACTGCTTTCTGTTCACCTGTATCACAGCACTAGAGGAGTAATACAAGAAGCTGATCAATTTGCAGAAGTCAGGTTTCAATCCAGTGGCCTGCAGGACAGCATCCAAGTACCGATGATTGACCCTATCAAATGCCTTGGACTAATCGAAATTGATCAGCACAGCTTGCTCATTGTTTTCTGCACCCTCTGGGATAGTGCAGTTTAGATGCAAGTTGCTCTGAATTGTTCTGCCCTTCACAGCACATGTCTGCCTCGGTCGCAACAGGATCTCAGCAAGTGACGACAAACGCTCTGTAAGGATCTTGGCTAAAACCTTTAACTTTGTGTTTAGCAGAGTTATGGGTCAGTAATTATCTAGATCCCACCCACCATCCTTGTATTTTTCAACAGCATATTCACACTTCTGGAGATCTGGTCAGGGACAGACCCCTGGCGGGACCAGATGTTGACCAGTCCTTTGTTGACAGGAAGTCAATAGAGGTACACATAAAAAGATGCCTGAAGAGAACCTTCCTCTGAGGAAAGGTCCCTTTCAAGGGCCTGCCTGTCAATGTAACATATTTTCTCCGACTTGGGGAAACGTTTTTTCTTTTTCTTGGGAGGGGTTGAGGGAAGAAGATGATGGAGCTCTAGAAAGGGAAGAAGAAAGGCTCCTTACCTTGACTGATAGTTGCTGCTTTTCGGCTCTTACTGGTGAAGCATGGTGGATAGTGCCTTGGCTTCTACCAGGACCTTATCTGCCCTAATTTGACCAGACTACTTTTCCTTCTTGGTTTCTATTTAGAATTTCATCTTCCTCCTCCCTCCCCCTTTTCAATGAGAAGGATTGAGGTCGAGGCATCTCCTCCACCACCATATAGAGATCTAGCTGCAGTACCTCCTCAGTTTGTTGCTACTGCTTGTTGAGTTGCTGCTGCTATTGTAGTTACTCCAGTTGTGACCATTCTTGTTGCTGGTTTTTGCCCTCTTTCAAAGGCTGCTTCTCCTGCTGCTTCTGCAGTCACTCTCCCTGGGACTGCTGTTGTTGCTGCAGGGACAGCCTTCTACGTCACAGCTTTTGATCCCTTTTTTACCACCTCCCTCCATTCACTTTGACCATGGGGACTTTGCTGATTTTGTCTTCCCTCACTGTCTCCTTGGATATAGATGGGTGTGTTGACAGATTCTTTTTGGGACACATTTTTGCCAAGATTTTGCCAGGAGTGCATTTTCTACCCTCTAGTATTACAAAAACCCTTCTTCCTCTGCATGTTAGTGTGTCAGTGATGTCAAAGATATTCTTCCTATCCACGGTCACCTGTCATGAGAAATCCTTAGTTGGCACACTGACCTCAGTCAGTATGCAGGCAACATCTCCCAGTTGCCCATAGATAGCAAAGAAGCCTCCCACATGGTTATCTGTAATGTCCATGGGCACTCCATGTATGGTAATCCTTATTCTTTTTGAGGCTGAAGTTCTTTAGTTATAAGCACATTCCCAACTAGCTGTTTTGCCTCCACCTTCGTCACCAGCACGATTTCCCACATGGCACTGGAACACCTGGCCAAAATCTTCAGGATGATCTTAAAACATTTCAATGCCTCTTCCCTGCTGATGCCAATCAATGTATCGGTTTTCACATCTGACATCAACAGGGAGACAGTCCTGGTAGTGACCACATTCTGGGATGGTTAGTAATTCATTACCCTTGATGTAATCCTAGTATTCCTCATGCATCCTATCATAGTAGCCACCATTATTTGGGGGTCTTTTGGAGGTCCAAGGTGAATTAGTTGACAAAGCTACCTACACCTGTGTCTGTTGTAGCTGTAGCAACTCTGCCATATTGATGGAGGTCCCATGTATCACCAGACAAAGTCCAGAAAAAATGTTTGACAAGACAACAAAACAATACTTCAGAAGAACACAACATTGACACAAATTTCCAACACTTACTCAGTTCATAATAGATTCATCAATAAAAGATCACTGATCCATTAAGTTGATGTTGGAGGGGTTCCAATCTTTGGAAGTGACTGCAAAACGCTTGCCTCCTCTATTTGATAGGCAAATCACACAAGCCCATGCTGGGATTTTTGTTCTTTCTCTTGGCCAATTAAATAGGCTGGTTTGCAGTTTTGAAATGATGAAGACCTGATCTGCCATGTTTCAATCTCAGAACTCTATGTTTGCTTGTTCAAACTTGCTTTTGTGTTCCAATGCCAATTCTTTGTGAACATTTTGCTTTATTAATTTACTTTTCATATATTGTTTGCTTCTTTACTTGCTTGATATTATTTTGTCCTGTTTCTTTTTCTTGCAAACTTTGTTAATTCTATTTGTTGGATAGTTGTGTTATTTATTTTGCATTTGATCATTGCTACTCAGTGTGAATCCACAAATGACATAAAACAATCTTTGATTCAATGACCAAGTGTATTTTGAAAAGAATGCCAAATTAATTCAATTTCTTAATGATTTTAGTTTGTCTATGAGAGAAACCCTGATGATGGAAGAAGAGCACTGCAGATTTTGGTTCTAAAGGAAAACCAAAAATAATTTCCTTGTATACTGAATTAACCTCCCAACACAAAATCAGTCATGTGCCATGCGTGATACATGCTTAGGCAATCATGTATCTTTCGATACATGACTGACGAGGCAGATTTTTTCCCACAGTAGGTTGGGGCAGAAGAAGATGATTCATACCTTTCCCAAGGTAATGGATCTGACTGGAATTTGAACTCTGCTCTCCGATTTCTCAAGCTGAGCCACTACCATTACTCCACCGCTTCTCCTCACAACACAAAGCAAGTGCCAAAACTATTACTGATTATATTAGAACTGAAAACGCTGCCAATTTCTAAAAATCTTCAGGGGAGATAATTAGTCATAGTTTTCTAATAGCTGTGATGCTAAAATGCCTCCCATCCAATTTCAAGCCATTTACCACTGTTATTACTCAGAAAGAAAAGTTACTGATATTTAGTGAATTCAAAGTAGCATTGTGAAGCTTCAGAGAAATGGAAGAAATCGATCAGGAGAATAGCAGTGAAGATACTGTTATGACTTTCTGAATGCCAAGACCAGAGCCACACGCTAATGTTCTTACCTGTTTTAGTTGTGGTAAACATTTTCTATTGCACCTTTCTGTACATAAAATGAAAAATCAATACTCACTTTTCAGATATGCTTGCCTCATATGAAACATGATTTAATAATAATCTATTGGCAAATCTGCTCTAGTTTTACATGCCAGTCAGAATAAAATTAACTCCAATTTCTCATTTTACTTGCTGAGAATTTGCATTGTACAATTATTTTGAATCTGAATGAACTGTATAATGCATCAGATTTAAATACTAATTTATCATCTTTTCTGCCTTGACTTTTTTGTTTTCAGAAATCTAGTTTAAGTTATAATCCTTTTAAGTTAACAAATGACAGATTCCTGTTTGATCAATATATAGCATAATGGTATGAATTGTTATTTTTTGAACAGCTTCAAGAAAATACTTGAAAATGCATTTTCATTATCCTATATGGTATCTTTTGTTATTACAGTGCTCATTTAATGTTTTTTCTTTTTCAGTTTGCATCTTTGAGTGTACCTAAAACCATGATGAATATTTATGACAAAGAAGGGATTCTTACATGGTGAAATTCCACACAAGAGAGACAACAGAACATGCATAAGGGATAAATCATTTCCTTTAAAATCTACGTGTTACATTTTCCCACAAATTCAATTCTCAAAAAAACAAAAAACTACACTGGCAAGAAATGATTACACTCTGAAATTTGTGGAGTAGGTTTCCCCTAAATTCTAGTACAAATTTAACCCATGTTTCTTTTCCTGAATTCGCGTCTCAAACATCACATTAGTGCACACTGGAGAGAAACCATTCCACTGTAAAATCTGGATTTAAATTTTCCAATAATTCATCTCTCAAAAAACATGTTAAAACACACTGGAGAGAAACCATTCCACTGTGAAATTTGTGGATTTAAGTGTTCCTATAATTCAAATCTCAAAACACACATGTCCATACACACTGGAGAGAAACCATTCCACTGTGAAATCTGTGGAAAGAAGTTTTCTCAAAGTTCAACACTCAAGAAACACACGTTAACACACACTGGAGAAAAATTATTCCAATGTGAAATATGTGGATTTAAGTGTTCCCAGAATTCAACTCTCAAAACACACATGTCCAGACATACTGGAGAGAAACCATTCCACTGTGAAATCTGTGGATTTAAGTTTTCTCAAAGTTCAATTCTCAAAAGACACATGTTAACACACACTGGGGAGAAACCATTCCACTGTGAAATATGTGGATTTAAGTGTTCCCGAAATTCAACTCTCAAAACACACATGTCAACACATACTGGAGAGAAACCTTTTCCGTGTGAAATCTGTAGAATTAAATTTTCACGCAATTCAACTCTCAAAACACACATGTTAACACACACTGGAGAGAAACAATTCCACTGTAAAATTTGTGAATATAAGTGTTCCCAGAAAATAAATCTCAAAACACACATGTTAACTCACAAAAGAGAGAAACGTTTCCCCTGTGAAATCTGTGGATTAAAATTTTCCCAGAATAGTAATCTTAAAAAGCACATGATAACACACACTGGAGAGAAACCACTCCACTGTGAAATTTGTGGATATAAATGTTGCCACAATTCACGTCTTAAAACACACATGTTAAAACACACTGGAGAGAAACCATTTCACTGTGAAATCTGTGGATTTTGTTGTTCACAGAATTCAAGTCTCAAAACACACATGTTAACTCACACTGGAGAGAAACGTTTCCACTGTGAAATTTGTGGATTGAAATTTTCCAAGAAAGAAACTCTCAAAAATCACATATTAACACACACTGGAGAGAAACCATTCCGCTGTGAAATTTGTGGATTTAAGTGTTGCCAGTATTCAACACTCAAAAAACACCTGTTAACACACACTGGCGAGAAACCATTCCAGTGTGAAATCTGTGAATTTCAATGTTCACAGAACTCAAATCTCAAAACACACATGTTAACCCACACTCGAGTGAAACAATTCCACTGTGAAATCTGTGGAATGAAATTATCCTGGAAAGCAAGTCTTAAACGACATATGTTAACACACACTGGAGAGATGTTTCCACTGTGAAATCTGTGTATTCAAATTTTCTTGAAATGCTCATCTGAAAACATGTATATAAACACTGGAGAGAATACTAGTGAAACAAATTTGACCCAGTAGTTCAACATAGTATAATACCAAGTATGCTTTGATGCATTAAAACCATTCATTGAAAAACAAACAAAACATTAAATACCAGGAAAGCATGTTAGAAATAAGATAAACCTACAAATCTGGATTCGAGTGTTCTGAGAATTCAACTCTCAAAATCACGTGTATACACTGGAGAGAAACCGTTTGACTATGAAATCTGTGGTTGAAAATTTTCTCAGAATGGACATCTCAAGAAACACATGTCAACAGACACTGGAGAAAAACCTTTCCACTGTGATATTTGTGAATTTAGGTTTTCTCAAAATTCACTTCTCAAACAAGACATGTATGCATACACAGGAGAGAATACTAGTGTTACAAATTTAATCCAACTGTTCACAAGAGAGCTACACAAAACAATATCAAAATTCAGCTTAGGTAATTTAACTAATAAAGACACCAACATACAGAATGTGTATAATCCAACCAAACTTAAAACTTGCAGCAAACTTTGGATTCAAATAGACAGAATCTGTAAGCCATATACAGATCCTTTTGAAATTCTTGAATGGATGTCAAAATGTTATCTGATAAAAATGAATGATGATGTGCAAATCCATGTATCCAGTTATAGCTTAAAAACATTCATTGAAACCTAGAAGCCAAATTCTAAATACCTGGGAAGAAAGTTAAAGAGAAACAAAATTAACCAACAAATCCACCCAACACTAAATGAATGAATGTAGAGAATATCCCACTTGTAGAAAACCTAAAACTAAAGCAGGTTGAACAGTTTCTTGGAAGAAAAAGAATGATTATTTTTATTAGTTGTATGCTATCTTCTGGGTAGCCAGTGAGGGGAGTTTTATAATGGCTCCTCTTCAGAAAATAAATGAAATGGCCAATCTAGAGGTCTCATTATCAGCAAGTTTTTTGATAAGTCAATTCATGAACCAATGACAGCCCTCCCTCGTTTCCACCTTGGTAGACAATTTAGGTACTCTTCCACATTTAACAATGAACATTTGACCAGTAAAATGTATTGAGCTGCTTTCTGATCTATAGACCTTTCATTTTTGTTGTTGCTCTTTATTAGAAATAGACCCTCATTTTGTACACTTGTGACAGTGTCCACAATAACCTTACTGCTTATTTTCAAGAGCTTGACAAAACAAGATGTCAAATGTTACCAATGAAGTTGCTATGTTTTGAACAATGTCAAATATGTTGGAATCATTCAAATTCTTCCAAGAGTGATGCAAATTGTATTTCTCTGTAAAGGGTAGACCAGTAGAGAAGGAAGAGGACCATATTCTACCATTAGTTGGAGAAGAAAGTGGGTGAGGGAGAAGAAAGTCTGAGTCATTTCAGTTTATGAATGTTTGACAGTGAAGCAGACAAACAGAATCCAGCAACAGCTTGGTAGTAGTAAAGGGAACAATTGGAACTGCAAATAGATTTCAGAATTGCATGGTTCTATCTACAAGAAGATTGGTATTGGAAACATTGACAGATTCTTGGCAAGATGCCGATTTCATGCAAAATATGCCAATTTAAGGCTGCTCAAGAAATTGAAAAGGGGCTAATTATTGCAGGAACCAAACATCCAGAGTTGCAAAAATAGCTACTGTTAAAAGGTGAGACACTTACACTTCAAGAATGTTTGTATAATCTATGAAGCTTCATGAAGCCACATGAAACAGCTGAGCTGAAATAGAAAGCTTGTATACTCAGGAAATTATTGCTATTAGACACAATCCTGATAACCGTCCTTCTACAAGATGGGGTGAGACTCTCTGACAAAAGAAGAAAGTGCTCTGCTTGGGGTACAGTGTGTTCAACATGTAGATGACCAAATCATTATTATATGTTTTGGCAACATGAAAAGCATGTGTAACACACATGCCACAAAGGCACCCATAATGGAAGGCAGGAATAAGAAAATGTCAACAAAAATATCATATGAAGCATAAGAATAATGTGAATTCATTGAATCAATTCAAAGATGATGAGCTGTATGGACAATTCAAAAAAATGACATTCAATACAATCCCAAAACAGGCTGGAAATGATAATAAATCTGAGGTATTTTCATTCGCAGTACCTAAGGTTTAAAATGAATTTTAAAAAATGAAAAACTTTTCTTGAAACTTTTATTTTAGTTTTAACATCAAGCTAATGGATTAAATTTAATATTGTCATTAATCAAAAGGATTTTCTCTATTTCAAAACTAATTCAACTTGACTGGAAGAATTTTTTTGCTTTGCTTTGTTCTGTTCTGTCTTGAAGTCAGAATGCTGCAGTCACTTGTCTGTATCCCATTTGCGTGTTAACACCATTCTCAGGTTGTGACACATTTGCTTCATTTCTGTTACTTTGCCTACTTTTATATTATTTGCTTAATATTATTTTTGCTCTGTTCTTTTTTTATTGTTATTCATTGCAAACTTTGACAATTACATTTAAACATAGCCAATGACCCTAAAATATATCATCTAAAGATTTTTGACATTAATTCATTTGTTTCTTTCATTCACTAGATTGAAGTGAAAAAGAATGACAATAATGAATGGGAAAACAGAATGTAAATATAAATTTAGTAAAATATCAGATAATAAAGAAAATGGATTGAAATTGCTATACAATATTGTTTTGTTATATTGTACCCAAAGCAAAGAACAAATTGTTTTTTTACACTGGTTAGTGTAATTCTTTTTTCTTTTGACTGATTTGGTTCGGAAACTATGTTATATTTTCATGTTCTTTAAATTTAAATTGCAATTTATTTGAAAATAAATTTTTATAGATTAATTTAACAAAATATCCCCAAGTTTGAGAATGAAATATCAAATCCAACAATAACAACTTTAAATAAAATAACTGCTATAATGAAGCCAGATGGTTGGTAAAACAGTGGCTTCAATATAATTGTTGAATAAAACTTTCTAAGGGTGAGGCTCAAATTCATGTTGTGAAAGCATAAATGCCAAAATGAATCCTGACAGATGATAAAATACGACATAGGTATAAAATTTGGTTTTCAAAACATATAAGAGGCTCAATTCTGATGGTCTGAAAACCCACCAAAATAAAGTTTGCAAACAGGTGTGGTTTAAAGTGATGTATTTTGTGATGTTTAACCAATGGGGAAATAAGTTACTACCCCATAGTATCAAATTTTGGAGTTGCTTTGCAACTATGAAGTCTTGCTTGTCAGATAAATAGAAGAGGTTTATCATTCACAAGGGAGATGTCAACTGGTTCTGGGAGCTGGACTAAGAGAAAATGATTCAATGAATAAAAAGAAATCAATGCAGAAAGGACAAAATTCTACAGATTTAGAGAGATATACCATTACCTTTCTGTAGTTGTTGATGAAGGTTTGTTACACTATTTGCGGTAATCCTGATTTTAAAGTTTTTCTCAAAATACAAGATTTATCTCCTCTCAGTTTGTACAACTGAACTCTTGTCTAAACAAACCAGAAACACAATGACACTTGTGAATCACCAGCTTTCTCAACTTTTAATGAGTCTGTTTCATTTGGTGCATGTTGAAATCATGTCAGCCGTCACTGCTCCAAGTTAGACTAAAAGCAGTGGCAACGATATTGTACATATATAAATGATATGTATAAAGAAACAGAATGTATTTGAACAAAGCAATATTTTCTTTTTATGTAATTGAGTAACAACACAGAGAAATTATGTGAGCAATATATGTGTGTGTGTCTGTGTGTGTGAACATTCACTAAATGAAGATATACTCATGATGAACTTGGGGATATTTTGTTAAATTAATCTATAAAACTTTCTCAATTTCTTTCGATAGTCGAAGTAAGCAAACATTTTGTTGATAATAAATGTAATTCTTTGTATGAGCCCAGTGCAGTAGGTACATGTTGAAATCACGTCCACAGTCACAAGTTAGAATAAAAGCAGTGGCAACAATATTTTGCACATGTAAATGATATGTGTAAGGCAATGGAATGCATTCTCATAAAGTGATATTATCTTTTTATATAATTGAGTAACAAGAGAGAGGAATTATGTGCGTGATACAAGTGTGTGACCATTCTCTAAAGGGAAAAATATCCCCGTGATTGGGAACAAAGACTCACGTATGTTGTTACTGCAAGCTGAGTGGAGAAGTGAGAGAAGCGAACAAAAAGTGCTCTTTATAACTTTTATAATTTTGGTAATGGCTACTTGCAAAGCCTAACCGAGTTTCATCTCTGGATTATTTATTCTTCTTAATTGTTGTAACAAGAAATAAAGAATGAATTAATGAAATGAAGTTGAAATATAACTCATAAACTTTTTTATAAATTAAGTAAAGGGGTGAAGAACAAGTAAATAAAAATATTTTCATCAAGATTTTCTAATAAAAAAATCTCCAAAAATAATTTAATTCATTTGTGAATAAATCCTGAAAATTTCATTAAAATCCAATATTTGTTTGTTTTTTTGCAAGAATAACCAAATTAATGTGTTTGAAAATATGAAGTTTTATTGATTACAAAATATTCTTGAGTTTGGGGAAGAAATGTCAAGTCCAAAAACAACTTAATCCTGAAAAGGCAAAGTAAAGTTTGTCTCCACAGATTCATGATATGTAGAATTTCACATGAATATTTCGTCTGGAAGTTTTTATTTTAGTTGTAAGTTCAAGCTAATAGTTAAGCTAATAATTCACTTTTTGCACAGATTTGCACAAAAATTTACACTGATAGAAAAGTAGTCACAGGATGCCAAAAATTAATTAATCAATTCAAGTTGAAATATGAATCATAATTCTTTTAATAAATTAAGTGGTGAAAAAATAAAAAAAATAATTTCATTCATCTGTGAATAAATCCTGAAAATTTAATAAAAATCTGACATTCAAATTAATGTGTTTGTAAATATGAATTTTTTACAAAACATTCGTGTTTGGTGAAGAAATATCAAGTCAACATGTCCAATATGATATACAGTGTAACCCGGATATATGAGAGTTGTCGGGACCGGAGAAGGGGTCTCTTATATCCGGGTTTGGTCTATTATATATGCATTAACACAGGCTCTAATTTGGGACCAGACAAAATCTATCTTATATCCGGGTTTCTCTTATATCCGGGTTACACTGTATTCAATGTCCTAGATATATCATATTCATAAAAACATTTAAAAAGCTTTTCTAATAAAATAATGTCTTAGTTTTATTGTTTCTTTTACTTTACGATTTAGAGCACATTTTCTGTAAATGGCGGGGGGGGGGGCTTAGTTTTGCAAAGAAAAAATAAAGACATTTTTAATTAGAAAATTTTTTTAATTCATTTTATGAATAAACTGTTATGGGTACTATTTTCTGAAGAGAAATTTTTTAATGAATAATGAATTTTTAAAAGAACTGCTTTAATTTTTAAAAATTTAAATTAAATTACAGTAATTAATTCATACAATTTTAAAACTTTTAATATTCTTTATTTGTGGTGGTTAGCTGATATTGTTATTAACTGAAAATTATATTTACTAATAAACCCTAAATCAACCCCTACACATGACTTCATTTCATGTTCAAGTGTGAAATTTGTGTGTAGCATGTATTTGGCATAATACCATACATAGTTTTGAATTCAAAGTTGTCTTTTTCTGAATCTAGAACTCAGCTCTGTGATTTTGCTTTTTGCCACGAGTTAAATGCCTACGCAAGTAGTGAATAACTTCTACACTGGAATCGACTACATCGCACTTTATAACACTAAGTAAAAAAGTCACAACTAAATAAAATACAACAAGAAGTATGATTTTTTCCTTAATCCAGTCATTCAAAAATATATACTGTGATATTTACCAGGTGAACTATGTTGAAAGGAAAATAAAATGAGAAAGACCTGGTACAATTTTGATTTTGCTCAGGAGTTCCTTGTTGAAACTAGGGTTACGGAAGGGTAAAAAAAAGGGTTGACAAACACTGGTCTGCACACTATTAAAAATGGCAATGAACAATACACGTATTGGTTTGTTGACAAAGTCTACTCACGAAAGCCTAGAAATATAAATTGTAATGAAATTTTAACCCCCTGCCACACAGCACATTTATTTTTTCTGTGAGAACTTTTTTATTTCCATGCCAAGTCTCGGCAAAAGCACAATAAAAAAAACGCACTACTTTTTATTTTAATGTTGAACCTGTTCCAGCCTTTTAACAAGAAAAATATCTCAATTTGATGTTAAAAATTGCCGCAAATATTGTTGATTTATATACGATGGAATGATCTGTTATGTATGACATGTCTCTAGTTTGCATTTAAATAAAAAAATACATTGTATTTATTTTGAATTTTTCTGGTTGAATTGACATGGAATTAAAGTTTAATTATTAAACAAAAGAAGTCAAGAAAGAATTTTCAATTTTTAATACATAAACCTTTAAATATCAGTATTTTTTTGGTGGCAGCTAAATAAAAGAATCAGATTTTTCCGTAGATGATTTAAAAAACAACAACCACACCCTCTAAAACAAACATAGAAATTGAAAGACTTGAGTTGAGTGGATATAGACTACAAAATAAATTTCCACAAATGAATATTAGAAATTATTTGCATATACGAGTGATACCCGTCGGTGTATGTGTTCGGAATTTATTAGGTCCCAGAATATTTTTGTGTACGTTCTGAAGAATAATTTATTTTTTTAGGGTGTATGTGTGCGTCCGTCTGTATGAGTGTGTACTGTAAAAGTATGTTGATTAATTCTTAAATTTACTAATTTTCATTGAAACAAATCTCTAGGGGAAATATTGGATTTTAAAGATGTTTTTAAATTTTGTTCTTTCTATTTAACATTTAACAAAAAACTGTATGAAAAAAGAGATTGCTATATCCAATGTTCTAACATATTGCGTCCTAAACTATTTTTGAGTAAGGAACAAATTCTTCTTTTACACCGGTTATTCTCATTCTTTGTTCTGTTTGAGTTCAGAAACTACAAGCCTTCTACTTTCAAATCTTTTTTTAATTACATTTGATTTGAAAATAGGAAGTTTTATTGATCGTGAAATATTTTCGAGATTGTGAAAGAAATATCAAGTCCAGCAAATTAATCCTGTTTTGTTGTTGTTGTTGTTTTTGTATGAAAAAGTTTTCATCCTGAAAATTGAAAGGTAAGTTAGACGAATCGTCACGGATTTTCTAAAAGTAGGAACTTTCAGTACTTCGCTGAGGAAAAATATGGCCCCGAAGTTGATAAACACTTTTTTTAATCGCCTAATGAAAAATAAGAAAAAACAGATTGATATATCGATATAAATATATTGTAACATGTCCACTACATTGTTCGAACTACCATCCCCATCTTTGTTGCCATATTTATCACAAAGCTTCGGCCGTTGTACGCTCCGGCCTTCGTCAGGTGGTTGGAATGTCGAACTGAACCCTTTATTTCGCTCGCTGGGGTAGACTGTTCTAGTTCCACGTGCCATGTCTAATGGATGTCTGTTAATTCCCCCTCTCCAAGTTCTCCACCGCCTAAGCCAGGTATTGAGCTCACACTCTGTGGGTCCTGTCACTGGATCTAACAAATGCATTTATCCACATTGTTCAGACTATGCCACGTGTCCTTGAGGACACGTGGCATAGTCCGAACAATGTAAATAGTGTACAAATACATAATAATACCTCATCTCAAAAATATAGACAGATATTGTAACACGTCGTCTGTACCTAGACTATTTGTAAGCTAGGAACAATTTCTTCTTTTACACCTTTTCTTGTAAGTCCCTTCTTTTTTTTTTTTTTTTTTTTTGCTGTTGTGTACAGAAACTACATCAGTTCTATTTTCAAATAATTTTTTTTTTTCATTGCAATTTGTGGTATTTTGTTTTTTAAGCCCCGCGCTTAATATCTAATAAATATTTTTGTAAACGTTGTATTTAGGAGTAAATTTACATGCTTCATTCGATAATAATGAAGAAACTTTGATAAAATCTACGGTTTTGGAGTTTTTGACAATAAAAGTTCGGACACAGTCACATTCATTCGCCCGCCATTACTGGCCTTGTTTAACTACATTCACTGCGGAATATTTTCGCGCGGAAGCTCAATCAACGACCTTTTTACGGCTCTTGATCTTACTCGTCTAAATTACTGCGCACTTAAGTTGTGTAGAAAAGCAATAACGTGTTTTTTTATAAACCCATTTTTCTTTGTAGAAAGCAAGCAATGACAAATGTTGTTTTCTTGTAGTAAAGCTTTCTTTTTAAATTAAAAGAAACAAATTAAATAATAAAATAAAGCTTTTTTTTTAGTATAAACAAAACAAATAATAATTGTTAATGCGCAAATTCTATGTAAAGATCATGAATATTTACAAAATAAAAAGAAATCCTAGAAAGGGGTATTTTTTTTGTAAATAAACATGCTATTTTCAAAGTTCGGCAAAGTTTGCGCATGTATTATTTCCTTTCTAGCAATTTGTTTTGTAATTTTATGTTGTAAATAATCATGCTCTTTAGTCTTTACAAAGTTTGCGCATTAATTATTATTTGCTTTATTTTTAAAACAGCGCTATTTTATTATTTAATTTCTTTTAATTTAATAAGAAAGCTTTACTATTAAAAAAAAACAACAGTTGTCATTGCTTTTCTACACAGAAAAAAGAGTTTATTAAAAACAAAATGTCATTGCTTTTCTACACAACTTAAGTGCGCAGTAATTTAGACGCGTAAGATCAGTTAAAAGAAGTGCAGTAAAAATACCGTTAATTAAGCGTCCGCGCGCAAAATATTCCCCAGTGAATGTAGTGAAACAATGTGAGTAATGGCGGAAGAATGAACACGAGTGAGTACGGTAGATTTTATCAAAATTTAATTATTATTTTCGAATTCAGCATGTAAATTTACACGGAAATATAACTATTTGGGAAATTTTTAGTAGATATTTAACGTGGGACATAAAAAGCAAATTTCCCGCAATTTCTTTAAAAATAAGGGGATTTATTGATTACAATATTGCCAAATTTGAAAAAGAAAAATCATGTCCAACAACATCAGCAACTTAATACTGTTTGTTTTCCTATGAAAAGCTTTGGATTCGCTCTGAAAACATAAGTTAGACGAACCGTCACAGACTTTCTAAAAGTCCATTAAAATAATTTTGAATAATTTATTAAATTTCTTCTTTGAATTTAAATTTCTATTTCATTTGAAAATCCTAGAGCTAATATGAATTGAAAGAAAATTAATTTTCGTATATAAATAAGATTTTTTGAAGCATTTTTTAAAACATTGACACGTTTTATAGTCATTAATCGAGAATGTTAAAAAAAAATTTTTAAATGTTTAGGTAATTTTTCAAAAATCAAATTAATTTTTGCAAAAATTCATTATTCATCAAAAAACTAATGTCATGATAAAAACTAAGACATTTTTAAACAATAATAATTTATAGTAAACAAGACGTAATAAGTTTCATTAAAATTTCCTCTCTGTCATTGACACTGAAAGGTCAATGAAATTTTGTCTTTGTAAATAGAGTATGAAAATATTAGAATTTTTTAAAATTTTGGATTAAGCGTGTTTTGATATGATTTGTTTTGATAAAAAATTTTATGAAATGGACAAAGTCCGACAATTATTTTGAGACATTTTTAATTTTTTTAAAAAAAGCACGTATAAACATAAAAAATGTCTTAAAATAAAAATTTTTGTGAGTTGGACTTTTTCTTAATAATACGATGATAATAAATAATTAAGTGTTGCATGTTTTATACAAATAGTTATACATCTCCAGGGATTTTTTATAATCACTCCCCCCTCAAGCAAGGCAGTAAAGTCACTAAGACACAAGGGGTTATATCGTGTGGAAGAATTAAGAACAGAATCATTAATAGTGAGCAGAAAGAGAAAAGCATAACCAGGAGTGCAGGAGATAGCAATAAACATTGCATTTAAATTTTTGCAGATTAAAATTGGCTGGAAAGCATAGAGTAAGAAGGGAGTTCCACAGGTGAGAAGTGCGTGAAAAAACTGTTTGCATACAATTTACAGCTACATCAAGCCAGATCAACTGTAAATAGATGGAAATATGAATATTGTATAGATTCTCCAAATACTTTAGCCTACAGGAGAAAGTCTTTAAGAGATAGATAATTGTTAATATTTCATATATTTACCTGTAAACATTTTCATTGTCATTTATAAATGCAGGTTTTTTTTAAGATTTTAAACGTTTATATATTATTCTAATGAATTTTTTTAAAATGAACATAATTCTGGTAAAACTTTGTTAGTGATTGAAAAAATAGAGTCTATTGTTTTATTCATAAAAGGAATTAAAATATTTCCTAATTATAAATTTCTCAGTTTTATAATAAAACTAAGACATTTAAACAATAATAATTGAAACAAAACATATGATTTATTAGGTTGGTGCAAAAATAATGTCGTTTTTTGACGTTCAACTTATATATATAAAACAGCATTATTTTTGCACCAACCTAATAAATGCTGTGTTATATAGGAATAAAGTGTCGTCGCTGACACTTGAGTTTGAACATAGATCATCAGTGAGCAAACACAGGTGATCCCATTATTGAATTAAGTAGGCCATGTGACCATTGAGGAAACGCATATATGTAAGAAGTAGCTGATGACTAACAACTGCTATTTCTACTCTATCCTCTATTACTATACGGGCCACTATTCTATTTACAATACTATTCCTCTATTTAAATCACTATATAGATTACTGTTCAAGCGAGTATTATTGAGCAAGTACTATTAGTGCAAGTCATATTCAAAGGCGTCTGACACCAACATTTATTCACCAGCATACTATAGCTATATCTGCAATTACAAAGTCTCTCTACTACAAGGGGAATTACAAAAGTGACAATGTGTATTTGTTGACATTACAAAAGTGGCAATGAGTGTTCGTTGACCTCACAAAATGCTGCAAGAATTTGTGATAAATACAAACATTATGCAATACAGAAAATAATATCTTAATGGAGATGTTGGGAATCTCGACGTGGATCATAACAAAAGAGAATGCTGCAAACAGGCCAGGAATGACACTTACTCACATTAACTAGGTAAACAAAGAGATTCTATGCTAACCAGGGGAGTGTTTGAGAGGAAACCACCCCGTTGTGATAATGGGGACTTAAAAGAAGAAAATCAAGGCTGGCTCTGTTCATACAAGCCAAGCTCGCTACATTTACCCACCTGTCACTGAAATCTGTTGATAACAAATGCTTTCTATCAGATCTGATCGTCATCCTGACCTTATGACCAAAAAATCCGACCAGATCCTGATAAGAATAGCATTCGTATTGCAAGATGCCCTCCATTCATGATGTCCAAATCACCATTCTTGCCATGACTAGCCATGTGAGAAATATCATCCATTTCACCTGGAATATGGGGGTGACACTTTATCGTACACATATGTAAGATCGATGGACACGAGATGTTCTGGATCAATATGAGTCAACATAGTCACAGAACAGGTGCACCTGACAACAATGGTAGAAGGCGTATGAGACATTTTGGGAGACAATTTAGCTTGTAGAGTCCCTTGTGTGTATTAATTTCTAATAACTTTGAGCACTCTTCGTCTACTTTCACTTGCAGATATGTGTTAGTCAGATCTATTTTAGAAAACACTTTGCCACCATTTAGCATAGAAAAAATATCTTCCAGTGAAGTTAAAGGGTGTGGGTGGTCTTTAAGGCAGTCATTTAATCCAGTTGAAAAATCTGCACATACTCTATTCTTTTTGTTCTTTTTCCTTATATACACTGTTGGCGCAGCCCAACCTGAGTAGTCAACTTTAGAAATTAAAACATTCCAGTTCTTGATTTACTGAATCCAAAGCTGAAAATGGTACTTTCTGTTTTGGTTTGAATACAGGTCGTATGTTGCCATTAATTTCGAACCTGACCTTGGTTTTCATGCATTGTCCGAGACCTTTAGAAAACGTGTGGAAAGTCATTTTCAGATCTGAAATAATTTTTTTCTTTTTCTTCAGATTGTTCCTTTACTGACACGTCCACTTTGTTGCAAAATAAATTTATGGGTAATTCCCATAAATTGAAATGCATGATCCAATCTGTACCAAATAAATTCATCATACCTGGAAGAACATAGACTTTTGATTTGAAAGTCCTCTCCGTAAATTATACGTTGCAGCTAAATTTGCATCACACGGGGATGTTTTTGCCTTATATTTTGTAAATTTTGGTTGTTTTATAGCTTTGACTGAAGATATGTTTTTTTCTTCGATCCGTGTGTTGACTCTTCTTACATTTATCAGCCTCTGGCATTCCTCAGTCACCTACTGTTGCGTAATTTGAGGGACTTGCTCTATAATTGTCAGAATCCTTAATCTGATGTCTTTGTCCTTTGCCGCTGTAAGTCCCTGGACGAAAATTAAACATTTAAACATGTCGACTGAAAGGTCACCTAATTTAAACAATTCAAATTGTGAATTTACCTTGCCTGCATAAGTCACGAAGTCTTCATTCTCTTGTTTTACAGTCTTTAAGCACTTAATACAAGTGCTTATGGGTATGGAACAAGCTGTCTCTTTTGTCAAAAATACCTGACAAAATTTTTATTGTCTCCTCAAATGAGATTTCCTCTGGCTTTTTAGGTAAAATTAGGTTTGTGTATTTAATATTCTTCTGTGTACCTAATTTTTGGACTAACAATGTAATTTTCTCCTCCTCAGACCATTGTTCGCATCTTTTTGAAAAAATTGTCTCATATCTACGAAAATAGGCAGGGAAGGTTACTCCATTTTCCAGGTCATACTTGAATTCTGATAATGAATTCAATATTCCTTCAGGGAAAAAGAATCTGTAGCCCCGTTCTTCTGTTGTTTTAGATATTCCGGTTTTGCACAATAGCTTGTTTTCGTAATTGCATCAGTTCATCTTGAAAAATGTTTTGTGATTTTTAAAATTTTTCTTGTTGCCGTAACAACTGTTGCTGTAATTGTTGTTGCTGCTGCTGCTGTTGTTGTAACTGCAAACTAGCGTGTAATACTTTAGTCAATTCAGCCAGTTGTTCCATTTTTGTTGTGTAATTTCACTGGGTATTTTCAACATAAGTTGTTCAAATCCATAATTACTACTCTTGTATGTTTTACAAACAGTGTTTTTGGGGGTCTTTCTTGCTATGAGTTTGAATCAAATCCTTGTCTCCACTGTTGTATCCTTAAAGAGGTTACAAACAAAGGTGGTACTAAAGTGAAGAAACAGCAACACGCATGTAGATGAAAGAAAGAGAGGTTTATTGTAAAAGAGAATACACTACTGAAAGATAGGGAATCGGTTAGCAGGCTAGTAATTCTTGAGGCAAGTCCACAGGTTTATCCTGTGCTCACTATATATATCTACTGATATAGTCAGTTCACATAGGTGATAGTGTCTGTCAACGTGTGGCATAGAAATGCCAACCTCGAGACATGTCCTGACTTGTCAAGTGTGTTATTCCCAGCCCCACATAGCATGGGCGTTGGGCCTATACATCTCTGCCAACCTGATGGTTGCGAGCACTCGATTGCCTTCTTATGGTTTTTACAGAGAGGGATTACAGGCAGGCCGTAAAGGATGAGAGAAAAGATATAAGTGGCACACGCAGTGGATCTACTTTCATGAACAACCGGACCAACGCTTCAACCTTTGCTTGTACCTCTGACCAATTTTTCTTCTGTTGGAGCCCAGGCCCAAACCACACTCCAAGAATGCAGATGGTTCTTTCAGCCCAACTAAACAGCCCCAAAAGAGTGACCTCCTTCCAAGCACCTAACTGCAAGCTAGAAAACTTGTTGTAGGTAATCTTGGCTTCCGTGACCTTTTCGTCCTCTTCAATCACCCTGTGTACCACTTCACTGTTGCTGCAGCATGAGACAAAAATGGATACATCATCGGTGTCCTCAGAAACCATGGCTCAAGCACCAACAGAGATGCTGATTCCACATAGGCCAGGACTGCATGCCCTATTCCTTAGCAAGGGCTCCAATGCCAAAGTGTGAAGTAGTGGTGATAGTGGACAACCTTGACGAACTGACCAAGACAGCACAAAAGAGTATGACTGCTTTCTGTTCACCTGTATCACAGCACTAGAGGAGTAATACAAGAAGCTGATCAATTTACAGAAGTCAGGTTTCAATCCAGTGGCCTGGAGGACAGCATCCAAGTACCGATGATTGACCCTATCAAATGCCTTGGACTAATCAAAATTGATCAGCACAGCTTGCTCATTGTTTTCTGCACCCTCTGGGATTGTGCAGTTCAGATGCAAGTTGCTCTGAATTGTTCTGCCCTTCACAGCACGTGTCTGCCTCGGTCCCAACAGGATCTCAGCAAGTGACGGCAAACGCTCTGTAAGGATCTTGGCTAAAACCTTTAACTTTGTGTTTAGCAGAGTTATAGGTCGGTAATTATCTAGATCCCATCCACCATCCTTGTATTTTTAACAGCATATTCACACTTCTGGAGATCCGGTCAGGGACAGACCCCTAGCGGGACCAGTTGTTGAACATGACAGTCAAAATCGGTACAAAGATGTACAATTCATGAGGCAGACCATCGAGTCTCAGAGACTTGCCACTACCAACCCTCTTCAATGTCAAGCAGACTTCCACCCTCAGTGATCTCACTCTTGCAACTAGCCGCTTCAGTCAGCAAAGGCCAAGGAAAATTATCCAAATAGCTGCAAAACTTTTGGTTGACCTCAGAGTATGCCCCCCACTGTGTTATCAACCTCCTGAATGTAACAATCAAACCTTGACGGATCTCTTCAATGCACAATGCACAATAATCAGGGTTTCGTTAGGCATCTTGTTTGGTAGTGTTTGCTAGCCACATGCTCCAGATACTGCCTAGCTAAATCTATCTCTAGGGAGTCCACCACCATCACCCACTCAGCCTCTGTCTAGGACAGATTATCCTTGAGTCTTTACTTTGTTAGCCTTATCTGGGGTGAGTCATTGGCTATATTCAGTGAAGAAGTCCTGATGCTATCCTTAAGCCTCTCCTACAACCTATTCCCAGTAACTGCCCCCACTAGGTTTCACTGTACTAATCTGTTTAGCTGTTGCTGAAAGTCCCACCTGTCCAGTAAAGACAGATTGAATTTCCAGTGTTCAGTCAGTCTAAGCTTAGCAACTAGCGGCATCTGGGTGCAAACAAGTCTGTGGTCTGAATAGTGTAACCAGTGGAACGTGTGCCAAACTAGCAAATCTAGATCTAACATTCTAATCAGGCTGCTGGCTACCCAGGTAGATAGCCACTTTAGATCACACATCCACATCTCCCCCACCGAGTGATCAAACCGGTATCTATCAACAAGAGCATGTTCATTGATCAGATCAACCAAGCTATGATTGCCCATCCTCCCACTAGCTACTCGCTGTCTGTCTTATTTTGGGTCCCGGATGGCATTCCAATCCACCATTAAGACTAAGCATGACGAATCCACCAGGAACAGTATCAGCATGATCAACCAGTCCCCCACATCGGCATGGACAAGTTCCACCCTCACACTCATGGTATGTGTAACCAGCAAGGAAACACCTCTGGCTAGCTGGTCCCTGTAAGCTAAATAGCATCAACCTTGCAAACAAAATTTGTCTCCTTGATCACATCTGCATCCACACTAAAGGACAAGAGACCATGAAGAAGGCAGGCAGGCTTCTCTGATTCCTCAAGCCGCTTATATTGAAGCTGTTTGATCAATATATAGCATAATGGTATGAATTGTTATTTTTTGAACAGCTTTAAGAAAATACTTGAAAATGCATTTTCATTACCCTATATAGTGTGCTTGTATACTACAGTGCTCATTAATATATTTTTTTCTTTTTCAGTTTGCATCTTTGAGTGTACCTAAACCCATGATGAATATTTATGACAAAGAAGGGATTCTTACATGGTGAAATTCCACACAAGAGAGACAACAGAACATGCATAAGGGATAAGTCATTTCCTTTAAAATCTATGTGTTACATTTTTCCACAAATTCTATTCTCAAAAAAAACAAAAAGCTACACTGGCAAGAAATGATTACTCTCTGAAATTTGTGGAGTAGGTTTTCCCCTAAATTCTAGTACAAATTTAATCCATATTTCTTTTCCTGAATTCGCGTCTCGAACATCACATTAGTGCACACTGGAGAGAAACCATTCCGCTGTAAAATCTGTGGATTTAAATTTTCCAATAATTCATCTCTCAAAAAACATGTTAAAACACACTGGCGAGAAACCATTCCACTGTAAAATTTGTGGATTTAAGTGTTCCTATAATTCAAATCTCAAAAGACACATGTCCATACACACTGGAGAGAAACCATTCCACTGTGAAATCTGTGGAAAGAACTTTTCTCAAAGTTCAACACTCAAGAAACACATGTTAACACACACTGGAGAAAAACCATTCCAATGTGAAATATGTGGATTTAAGTGTACCCAGAATTCAACTCTCAAAATACACATGTCCAGACATACTGGAGAGAAATCATTCCACTGTGAAATTTGTGGATTTAAGTTTTCTCAAAGTTCAATTCTCAAAAGACACATGTTAACACACACTGGGGAGAAACCATTCCACTGTGAAATATGTGGATTTAGGTGTTCCCGAAATTCAACTCTCAAAACACACATGTCAACACATACTGGAGAGAAACCTTTTCTGTGTGAAATCTGTAGAATTAAATTTTCACGCAATTCAACTCTCAAAACACACATGTTAACACACACTGGAGAGAAACAATTCCACTGTAAAATTTGTGAATTTAAGTGTTCCCAGAAAATAAATCTCAAAACACACATGTTAACTCACAAAAGAGAGAAACGTTTCCACTGTGAAATCTGTGGATTCAAATTTTCCCAGAATAGTAATCTTAAAAAGCACATGATAACACACACTGGAGAGAAACCACTCCACTGTGAAATTTGTGGATATAAATGTTGCGACAATTCACATCTTAAAACACACATGTTAAAACACACTGGAGAGAAACCATTTCACTGTGAAATCTGTGGATTTTGTTGTTCACAGAATTCAAGTCTCAAAACACACATGTTAACTCACACTGGAGAGAAACGTTTCCACTGTGAAATTTGTGGATTGAAATTTTCCAAGAAAGAAAATCTCAAATATCACATATTAACACACACTGGAGAGAAACCATTCCGCTGTGAAATTTGTGGATTTAAGTGTTGCCAGTCTTCAACACTCAAAACACACCTGTTAACACACACTGGCGAGAAACCATTCCAGTGTGAAATCTGTGAATTTAAATGTTCGCAGAACTCAAATCTCAAAACACACATGTTAACCCACACTCGAGTGAAACCATTCCACTGCGAAATCTGTGGAATGAAATTATCCTGGAAAGCAAGTCTTAAACGACACATGTTAACACACACTGGAGAGATGTTTCCACTGTGAAATCTGTGTATTCAAATTTTCTTGGAATGCTCATCTGAAAACATGTATATAAACACTGGAGAGAATACTAGTGAAACAAATTTGACCCAGTAGTTCAACATAGTATAATACCAAGTATGCTTTGATGCATTAAAACCATTCATTGAAAAACAAACAAAACATTAAATACCAGGAAAGCATGTTAGAAATAAGATAAACCTACAAATCTGGATTCGAGTGTTCTGAGAATTCAACTCTCAAAATCACATGTATACACTAGAGAGAAACCGTTTGACTATAAAATCTGTGGTTGGAAATTTTCTCAGAATGGACATCTCAAGAAACACATGTCAAAAGACACTGGAGGAAAACCTTTCCACTGTGATATTTGTGGATTTAGGTTTTCTCAAAATTCACTTCTCAAACAAGACATGTATGCATACACAGGAGAGAATACTAGTGTTACAAATTTAATCCAACTGTTCACAAGAGAGCTACACAAAACAATATCAAAATTCAGCTTAGGTAATTTAACTAATAAAGACACCAACATACAGAATGTGTATAATCCAACCAAACTTAAAACTTGCAGCAAACTTTGGATTCAAATAGACAGAATCTGTAAGCCATATACAGATCCTTTTGAAATTCTTGAATGGATGTCAAAATGTTATCTGATAAAAATGAATGATGATGTGCAAATCCATGTATCCAGTTATAGCTTAAAAACATTCATTGAAACCTAGAAGCCAAATTCTAAATACCTGGGAAGAAAGTTAAAGAGAAACAAAATTAACCAACAAATCCACCCAACACTAAATGAATGAATGTAGAGAATATCCCACTTGTAGAAAACCTAAAACTAAAGCAGTTTGAACAGTTTCTTGGAAGAAAAAGAATGATTATTTTTTTTATTAGCATGTTATCTTCTGGGTAGGGAGAAGTTTTATAATGGCTCCTCTTCAGAAAATAAATGAAATGGCCAATCTAGAGGTCTCATTATCAGCATTGCTATAACCAGCATGTAACAAGTTTTTTGATAAGTCAATTCATGAACCAATGACAGCCCTCCCTCGTTTCCACCTTGGTAGACAATTTAGGTACTCTTCCACATTTAACAATGAACATTTGACCAGTAAAATGTATTGAGCTGCTTTCTGATCTATAGACCTTTCATTTTTGTTGTTGCTCTTTGTTAGAACTGGACCCTCGTTTTGTACACTTGTGACAGTGTCCACAATAACCTTACTGCTTATTTTCAAGAGTTTGACAAAATAAGATGTCAAATGTTACCAATGAAGTTGCTATGTTTTGAACAATGTCAAATATGTTGGAAAAATATGCCAATTTAAGGCTGCTCAAGAAAATGAAGAGGGCCTAATTATTGCAGGAACCAGACATTCAGAGTTGCAAAAATAGCTACTGTTAAAAGGTGAGACACTTACACTTCAAGAATGTTTGTATAATCCATGAAGCTTCATAAAGCCACATGAAACAGCTGAGCTGAAATAGAAAGCTTGTATACTCAGGAAATTATTGCTATCAATTAGACACAATCCTGATAACCGTCCTTCTACAAGATGGGGTGACAAAACAAGAAAGTGCTCTGCTTGGGGTACAGTGTGTTCAACATGTAGGTGACCAAATCATTAACATATGTTTTGGCAACATGAAAAGCATGTGTAACACGCATGCCACAAAGGCACCCATAATGGAAGTCAGGAATAAGAAAATGTCAACAAAAATATCATATGAAGCATAAGAATAATGTGAATTCATTGAATCAATTCAAAGATGATGAGCTGTATGGACAATTCAAACAAATGACATTCAATACAATCCCAAAACAGGCTGGAAATGATAATAAATCTGAGGTATTTTCATTCGCAGTACCTAAGGTTTAAAATGAATTTTTAAAAATGAAAAACTTTCCTTGAAGCTTTTATTTTAGTTTTAAATCAAGCTAATGAATTAAATTTAATATTGTCATTAAGCAAAATAATTTTCTCTATTTCAAAACTAATTTAACTTGACTGGAAGAATTTTTTTGCCTTGTTCTGTTCTGTCTTGTCTTGAAGTCAGAATGCTGCAGTCACTTGTCTGTATCCCATTTGCGTGTTAACACCATTCTCAGGTTGTGACACATTTGCTTCATTTCTGTTACTTTGCCTACTTTTATATTATTTGCTTAATATTATTTTTGCTCTGTTCTTTTTTTTATTGTTATTCATTGCAAACTTTGACAATTACATTTAAACATAGCCAATGACCCTAAAATATATCATCTAAAGATTTTTGACATTAATTCATTTGTTTCTTTCATTCACTAGAATGAAGTGAAAAAGAATGACAATAAGGAATGGGAAAACAGAATGTAAATATAAATTTAGTGAAATATCAGATAATAAAGAAAATGGATTGAAATTGCTATACAATATTGTTTTGTTATATTGTACCCAAAGCAAAGAACAAATTGTTTTTTTACACTGGTTACTGTAATTCTTTTTTCTTTTGACTGATTTGGTTCGGAAACTATGTTATATTTTCATATTGTTTGCAAACTATGTTATATTTTCATGTTTTTCAGTTTAATTTTCAATTTATTTGAAAATAAATTTTTATAGATTAATTTAACAAAATATCCCCAAGTTTGAGAAAGAAATATCAAATCCAAAAATGACAACTTTAAATAAAATAACTGCTTTAATGAAGCCAGATGGGTGATAAAACAGTGGCTTCAATATGATTGATGCATAAAACTGTTTATGTGTGGGGCTCAAATTCATGTTGTGAAAAGATAAATGCTAAAATGAATCCTGAGAGATTATAAAATAAGACACAGGTATAAAATTTGGCTTTCAAAACATATAAGAGGCTCAATTTTGATGGTCTGAAAACCCACCAAAATAAAGTTTGCAAACAGGTGTGGTTTAAAGTGATGTATTTTGTGATGTTTAACCAATGGGGAAATAAGTTACTACCCCATAGTATCAAATTTCGGAGTTGCTTTGCAACTATGAAGTCTTGCTTGTCAGATAAATAGAAGAGGTTTGTCATTCACAAGGGAGATGTCAACTGGTTCTGGGAGCTGGACTAAGAGAAAATGATTCAATGAATAAAAAGAAATCAATGCAGAAAGGACAACATTCTACAGATTTAGAGAGATATACCATTACCTTTCTGTAGTTGTTGAAGGTTTGTTACACTATATGCGGTAATCCTGATTTTAAAGTTTTTCTCAAAATACAAGATTTATCTCCTCTCAGTTTGTACAACTGAACTCTTGTCTAAACAAACCAGAAACACAATGACACTTGTGAATCACCAGCTTTCTCAACTTTTAATGAGTCTGTTTCATTTGGTGCGTGTTGGAATCATGTCAGCCGTCACTGCTCCAAGTTAGACTAAAAGCAGTGGCAACGATATTGTAGATATATAAATGATATGTATAAAGAAACAGAATGTATTTGAACAAAGCAATATTTTCTTTTTATGTAATTGAGTAACAACACAGAGAAGTTATGTGAGCAATATATGTGTGTGTGTCTGTGTGTGTGAACATTCACTAAATGAAGATATACTCATGATGAACGAGGACCCATGTATGCCATCTTAACAGCATGCTGGGTGGAGAAGTGAACAAAAAGTGCTCTTTATAACTTCTTATACATTATTTTCTTTTAGATCTGAGAAAAAAATCTACAGTGACTACTTTTCCGACTTATTTGGGAAACTGGCAAAACTATATGGAGAGAACATCCTACCAGCCCAACAAAACTTGTTATCTTGACTAATAATAATATGCATAATACACACCCCTAATTTTGCTTATTATTTTTTAGAAAGAAATGCTTATTATGCATGCGGAATTACAGTAATAACCTTCATTTTAAACTTTTCTCAAAGTACAAGATTTGTAAAATTGAACAAGTGTCTAAACAAACCAGACACCTAATGACACCTGTGAATCATCAACTTTCTCAATTTCTTTCGATAGTCGAAGTAAGCAAACATTTTGTTGATAATAAATTTAATTCTTTGTATTAGCCCAGTGCAGTAGGTACATGTTGATATCATGTCCGCAGCCACTGCTCCAAGTTAGATTAAAAGCAGTGGCAACAATATTTTGCACATGTAAATGATATGTGTAAGGAAACAGAATGTATTCCAACAAAGCAATATTTTCTTTTTATATAATTTATATATATATTAATATAATAATAATTTATATAATCAAGTTTGAATGTTTTCATCACAGAATGCAAGAATGTTCTTTGAATATGTTGTTTAGAAAGAAAATATTTTGTGGATTTTACGTGTCAGGATTGTCTGCCACTGACCCGTCAGAGTCACCATTTGTTGAGGTGAGCTCTCTATAAAATTTAATTTCGGCATTAAATGACCTCTAGAATGTATATTTAACGTAAAATACCACAAAATATGAAACAATAAGAAGGAACACAAAACGGTTTTATAACAAAAACAATCTTCATATGTAATGATGTACGAGCATAGGGGTTAATTCTCTTTGACTGGAATTAACGTCTTTACTAATGAAATATTTCTATCTGAGCTCATAGGATGTTGAATGAACTTGCCACTCAAAATGTTCGCTTTGAGAGAGTTGAAAAATTCTGTAACGCTGAAAATATGTGGATAAACTTTTAGCTTCAGAAGAGTTGAAGGAGCAAATGTTCTATAATGTTTGTAATTAAGTTTCTGTTACTTGTAGTTGAATATTCGT
This sequence comes from Acanthosepion esculentum, assembly GCA_964036315.1. NCBI lineage: Eukaryota > Metazoa > Mollusca > Cephalopoda > Sepiida > Sepiidae > Acanthosepion > Acanthosepion esculentum. The sequence goes on from OZ038479.1 coordinate 41,178,746, forward strand.
AATATGTTTATGCTTGTAACGTTCATAATGTTTGTAATTAAGTTTCTGTATGTACGTGTATGTGTGAATGTTTTCATAGTGTCCACCCGGAAGTGGTTGAAACGTGATTTCTTAAACATCTATATTTTTGTAAACGATAGAAATCAAGAAGAGAAGAACGACCTTGCGTCTGGTATTTATAATTGATGTAATCATGTGATAGGCTCTGGGACACATTTCTGATTTTTGGTAGAAAAAATGATTTTGAATAACGCATAAGCATTGTACGTAGGCAAGAACATGATTTAAATATTAACTGACCAGTGTGATGTGAGAAAAATATCAAGACTCTGTGATCAGCTTTTTGCACAGATTTGCACAAAAATTTACACTGATAGAAAAGTAGTAGCAGGATGCTAAAAATGAATTAATTCAAGTTGAAATATGACTCATCTATTTTTTTATAAATTAAGTGAAGGTATGAAAAACATATAAATAAAAATATTCTTATCAAGATTTTCTGATAAAAAAATTCCAAAGATAATTTAATTCATTTGTGAATAAATCCTGAAAATTTCATTAAAATCCAAGATTTGTTTCTTTGCAAGAATATCCAAATTAATGTGTTTGAAAATATGAAGTTTTATTGATTACAAAACATTCTCGAGTTTGGGGAAGTAATGTCAAGTCCAACAACCATGTCCAATAAGATATATCCAATATGATATATTCATTGTCCTGAATATATCATATTCATAAACGCAGTTAAAAGCTTTTCTAATGTATTTAAAAAGGTTTCAAAATGATTCCCAACATATTTACTTCTGTATACACTACAAAGTTTCTTAACTGCAGACAATTTAACTGGAAGAAAGCCATTTTTAGCATTCTCCAAGGAGGACCATTCTGTTATCTTCTGTACTGACTTATTTACAGGGAATTGTTATTTACACAGAATTGGTTGGCCACTTTCAATTACTCTGTACTGGTCAAAATATTTTCCAATTTTGCTCATCTAAAAATATCAAAGCAAAAATAAACATTATTATTAAATAAGTAAATTATTGTGTGCTAAAATAGATTGGGAGGGGAGGTGGGATTATTACGAATTAATAAAGAACATTTCACATTGATTTTCATTTCCAGGTAATGCATTCTTAATTGAAACAATGAAAAATAATGTTTAAGTTGGACTCACTAATGAATTAATTACAGAAATTCAAAATATTCTTATATATTGAAACAAAAAATTAACAAGTTAAATTAATTAAAGTATGACTCTCTAAAAAGAAATAAATACAAAAATTCAAAATATTTTTACTGAAATAGAAATAAAAAATAGGACATTTTACAATTTTAGTAAAGTTCATTTGCAAAATCTCACTGTTTTTCATCTCTGGTTTATTTATTCTGTTAGCAAATCTGTACTAGTACTGTTAGCAAATCTGGTCTAGTTTCATATGCCATCTTAAATGAAATATATCCTGTTGCATTGTACAACTGATTTTGTTTTTCTGTTCCTATGCCCATTCCAACACCCACACATCCATGTCCACTGATACATGATTTAATAATAATATATTGGCAAATCTGCTCTAGTTTCACATGCCATCCAAAATAAAATATATCCTATTGCATTGTACAACTGATTTTGTTTTTCTGTTTCTATGCCCATTCCAACACCGACCCATCCATGTCCACTGATACATGATTTAATAATAATCTATTGGCAAATCTGCTCTAGTTGCACATGCCATTAAAAATAAAATATATCCTATTGCATTGTACAACTGATTTTGTTTTTCTGTTCCTATGCCCATTCCAACACCCACACATCCATGTCCACTGATACATGATTTAATAATAATCTATTGGCAAATCTGCTCAAGTTTCACATGCCATCCAAAATAAAATATATCCTATTGCATTGTACAACTGATTTTGTTTTTCTGTTCCCATGCCCATTCCAACACCCACACATCCATGTCCACTGATACATTATTTAATAATAATCTATTGGCAAATCTGCTCTAGTTTCACATGCCATCCAAAATAAAATATATCCTATTGCATTGTACAATTGATTTTGTTTTTCTGTTCCTATGCCCATTCCAACACCCACACATCCATGTCCACTGATACATGATTTAATAATAATCTATTGGCAAATCTGCTCTAGTTTCACATGCCATCCAAAATAAAATATATCCTATTGCATTGTACAACTAATTTTGTTTTTCTGTTCCTATGCCCATTCCAACACCCACACATCCATGTCCACTGATACATGATTTAATAATAATCTATTGGCAAATCTGCTCTAGTTTCACCTGCCATCCAAAATAAAATATATCCTATTGCATTGTACAACTGATTTTGTTTTTCTGTTCCCATGCCCATTCGAACACCCACACATCCATGTCCACTGATACATGATTTAATAATAATCTATTGGCAAATCTGCTCTAGTTTCACCTGCCATCCAAAATAAAATATATCCTATTGCATTGTACAACTGATTTTGTTTTTCTGTTCCCATGCCCATTCGAACACCCACACATCCATGTCCACTGATACATGATTTAATAATAATCTATTGGCAAATCTGCTCTAGTTTCACCTGCCATCCAAAATAAAATATATCCTATTGCATTGTACAACTGATTTTGTTTTTCTGTTCCCATGCCCATTCGAACACCCACACATCCATGTCCACTGATACATGATTTAATAATAATCTATTGGCAAATCTGCTCTAGTTTCACCTGCCATCCAAAATAAAATATATCCTATTGCATTGTACAACTGATTTTGTTTTTCTGTTCCCATGCCCATTCGAACACCCACACATCCATGTCCACTGATACATGATTTAATAATAATCTATTGGCAAATCTGCTCTAGTTTCACATGCCGTCCAAAATAAAATATATCCTATTGCATTGTACAACTGATTTTGTTTTTCTGTTCCTATGCCCATTCCAACACCCACACATCCATGTCCACTGATACATGATTTAATAATAATCTATTGGCAAATCTGCTCTAGTTTCACCTGCCATCCAAAATAAAATATATCCTATTGCATTATACAACTGATTTTGTTTTTCTGTTCCTATGCCCATTCCAACACCCACACATCCATGTCCACTGATACATGATTTAATAATAATCTATTGGCAAATCTGCTCTAGTTTCACCTGCCATCCAAAATAAAATATATCCTATTGCATTGTACAACTGATTTTGTTTTTCTGTTCCTATGCCCATTCCAACACCCACACATCCATGTCCACTGATACATGATTTAATAATAATCTATTGGCAAATCTGCTCTAGTTTCACATGCCATCCAAAATAAAATATATCCTATTGCATTGTACAACTAATTTTGTCTTTCTGTTCCTATGCCCATTCCAACACCCACACATCCATGTCCACTGATACATGATTTAATAATAATCTATTGGCAAATCTGCTCTAGTTTCACATGCCATCCAAAATAAAATATATCCTATTGCATTGTACAACTGATTTTGTTTTTCTGTTCCCATGCCCATTCGAACACCCACACATCCATGTCCACTGATACATGATTTAATAATAATCTATTGGCAAATCTGCTCTAGTTTCACATGCCATCCAAAATAAAATATATCCTATTGCATTGTACAACTAATTTTGTTTTTCTGTTCCTATGCCCATTCCAACACCCACACATCCATGTCCACTGATACATGATTTAATAATAATCTATTGGCAAATCTGCTCTAGTTTCACATGCCGTCCAAAATAAAATATATCCTATTGCACTTTAAACCAATTTCATAATCCTACATCATATATTTCTTTCATATATTTCCTATGAGTTATTTTATAAGATTTTGTTTTTCATCTTACATCTTAGAGAGTACGTGGAGACCATGATGAATATTCATGAAACAAAGAAGCTTTCTGATACTTTTAAATTCCCTTCAAAGTCTACACAAGAGAACATACATGTGAGAAAGCTGTGGAGTTACATTGTCCATGAATTCATATCTCCAAAAACACACTGGTGTGAAATATTTCCACTGTGAAATCTGAGGATATAAATCTTCTCAAAATGCAGATCTCAAAAAGCACATATTAACTGCTGCCTCACAGGACATTTATTTATTTCCTGTGAGAACTTTAATGAAATGCTAAGTCTCGGTAAAAGAACAATATAAAATCCCCTACTTTTTATCTGCCATGTTGAACGTGTTAAATTCATCTAACTTTTTAACAAGAAAAATCTCAATTTGACGTTAAAAATTGCCACAAAGCATTGTTGATTTATATACGATAAAATGATCTGGTATGACATGTCTCTAATTTGTATTTAATACATCGTATTTATTTTGAATTTTTCCGGTTGAATTGGCATGGAATCAAACAAAAGATATAAACTTCAAGAAAGAATTTTCAATTTTTAATGCATTTTAAACCTTAAATATCAGAATTCTTTTGGTGGCATCTAAATAAAAGAATCAGATTTTTCCTTATATGATTCAAAAAACAACCACACCCTAAATTAAAACAAACATAATAGAAATTGAGAGACTTGAGTGGATATAGGCTCCAAAATAAATTTCCACAAATGAATATTAGAACTTATTTGCATATATGAGTGATAAATTATTCTTCGGAACATACATAATAACATTCTGGCACACAGTAAATTTCAGAAACATACACCTGTGTATGTTTCTGAAATTTATTGTGTCAGAATGTTATTGTGTATGTTCTGAAGAATAATTTATTTTTTCGGGGTGTATATATATATATATATATATATATATGTATGTATGTAAAGTAAACATTACATTTTTACCAAATTCTGTTGATTAATTCTTAAATTTATTAATTTTCATTGAAGCAAATCTCTTGAACAAATATTGGATTCTTAAGAGGTTTTTAATTTTGTTCTTTCTATTTAACAAAAAGCTATGAAAAAAGAGATTGCTACGTACAATGTTCTGACATATTGTGTCCCAATCTATTTTTGAATAAGGAACAAATTGTTCTTTTCACCGGTTATTCTAATTCTTTGTTCTGCTTATGTTCAGAAACTACAAGCCTTCTACTTTCAAAGTCCGGCCAATTAATCCAGTTTTTTTTTGTATGAAAATGTTTTCATCCTGAAATATTATTGTGTATGTTCTGGAGAATATGTCAGTTGAGTCAGTGATTGTTATGATGAATAAGAGCCTGAGACCTGCAATAAATTGCTATGGTTGTTACAAATTTTTGAGTCAACGGTTGTTGAATTACTTCCCATCTAACAATTTCTGTTAAGCCAGAGTGAAACTTGACTGTTTTTACAGAGTGCTGGAAGTAGTTGAAAGTCGACTTCTTCTGATTTAAGTGGTACTTTTTTTGTGTGTTGCTGGCATTTTCTTGTGTGGTCCATGTACGTTTCTTTGTGAATTTTAGGGTGTTGTTCTGAAGAAACTCAGCTGTGTTTTCTGTGTTTCTGAAAGTACGAATGTTTTTAGCTTATTGTATGTAAAGATGAAGTAAAGGCCAAATTTACTGTCTATAGAACCATTTATTATTGACTCAATTTGGTTACAGTGTTTAAAATGGTTGACTATTAATTAGTTGCATTTATCCTTTCTTCTTTCTCTTCTGGAGTTGTATGTCAGGTCAAACTCACAGCCAATGAATCAACAACCCTTTCTTCTTGAACTGCTACCTGAAAGGAAGTTCCTCTCCATGGAGGCATCTTTCATCTTGTATGTGGTTTTCTTCTTTTTATTGGGGCTGACACATCCATGTTTCCCATTTCATTTTTGACAGGACATGTTGGCATTGGTTAATTTTTTATGATGTATACTGACCCACATAAATTAAGTCAAGGTTCATGTCTGTTACCGAGGATAGGGACAATAGAAGTAAGGAAAGGAAAAAAAAATCTATAGAAGAGAGGGAGAGAGTTTTCTTTGACACTTACTTCGTAAAGAGGAGAGTGTATATGTTCATATGGTGTTATTACTTCCTAATCCTACTAGAAGTTGTTACTTCAGACTTTTTAGATTTTTCGTCTGGTGAAGTTTTACTTTTTCAAACTCAATATATATATATTAATAATATATATATATCTATTAGTAATATATATATATATATATATATATATATATATATATATATATATATATATATATTAGTAATATATATATATATATATATATATTAGTAATATATATATATATATATATATATATATATATATATATTAGTAATGTATATATATATATATATTAGAAATATATATATATATATATATATATAGTAATATATATACATATATATATATATATATTAGTAATATATATATATATATATATATATATATATATTAGTAATATATATATATATATATATATTAGTAATATATATATATATATATATATATATATTAGTAATATATATATATATATATTAGTAATATATATATATATATATATTAGAAATATATATATATATATATATATATATATTAGTAATATATATATATTAGAAATATATATATATATATATATATATATATATTAGTAATATATATACATATACATATATATATGTATATTAGTAATATATATATATATATTAGTAATATATATATATTAGTAATATATATACATATATATATATATATATTAGTAATATATATACATATATATATATATATATTAGTAATATATATACATATATATATATATATTAGTAATATATATACATATATATATATATATTAGTAATATATATACATATATATATATATATTAGTAATATATATACATATATATATATATATTAGTAATATATATACATATATATTAGTAATATATATACATATATATTAGTAATATATATACATATATATATTAGTAATATATATACATATATATATATATATTAGTAATATATATACATATATATTAGTAATATATATACATATATATTAGTAATATATATACATATATATATATATATTAGTAATATATATACATATATATATTAGTAATATATATACATATATATATATATATTAGTAATATATATACATATATATTAGTAATATATATACATATATATATATATTAGTAATATATATACATATATATTAGTAATATATATACATATATATATATATATTAGTAATATATATACATATATATATATATATATATTAGTAATATATATACATATATATTAGTAATATATATACATATATATTAGTAATATATATACATATATATATTAGTAATATATATACATATATATATATATATATATATTAGTAATATATATACATATATATATATATATATTAGTAATATATATACATATATATATATATATATTAGTAATATATATACATACATATATATATATATATTAGTAATATATATACACACATATATATATATATATTAGTAATATATATACATACATGTATATATATATTAGTAATATATATATATATATATACATTAGTAATATATATATATTAGTAATATATATACATATATATATATTAGTAATATATATACATATATATATATATATATTAGTAATATATATACATATATATATATATTAGTAATATATATACCTATATATATATATATATATTAGTAATATATATACATATATATATATATATATATATATATATTAGTAATATATATATATATATATATATATATATATATATATATATATATATTAGTAATATATATATATATATATATATATATATATTAGTAATATATATATATATATATATATATTAGTAATATATATACATATATATATATATATTAGTAATATATATACATATATATATATATATTAGTAATATATATACATATATATATATATATTAGTAATATATATACATATATATATATATATTAGTAATATATATACATATATATATATATTAGTAATATATATACATATATATATATATTAGTAATATATATATATATATATATTAGTAATATATATACATATATATATATATATTAGTAATATATATACATATATATATATTAGTAATATATATACATATATATATATATATTAGTAATATATATACATATATATATATATATTAGTAATATATATACATATATATATATATTAGTAATATATATACATATATTAGTAATATATATACATATATATATATATATATATTAGTAATATATATACATATATATATATATATATTAGTAATATATATACATATATATATATATATTAGTAATATACATATATATATATTAGTAATATATATACATATATATATATATATATTAGTAATATATATACATATACATATATATATGTATATTAGTAATATATATATATATATTAGTAATATATATATATTAGTAATATATATACATATATATATATATATATTAGTAATATATATACATATATATATATATATATATATTAGTAATATATATACATATATATATATATATTAGTAATATATATACATATATATATATATATTAGTAATATATATACATATATATATATATTAGTAATATATATACATATATATATATATATTAGTAATATATATACATATATATTAGTAATATATATACATATATATTAGTAATATATATACATATATATATTAGTAATATATATACATATATATATATATATTAGTAATATATATACATATATATTAGTAATATATATACATATATATATTAGTAATATATATACATATATATATATATATTAGTAATATATATACATATATATTAGTAATATATATACATATATATAATAGTAATATATATACATATATATATTAGTAATATATATACATATATATATATATATTAGTAATATATATACATATATATTAGTAATATATATACATATATATATATATATTAGTAATATATATACATATATATATATATATTAGTAATATATATACATATATATATATTAGTAATATATATACATATATATATTAGTAATATATATACATATATATATATATTAGTAATATATATACATATATATTAGTAATATATATACATATATATTAGTAATATATATACATATATATATTAGTAATATATATACATATATATATATATATTAGTAATATATATAGATATATATATATATATATTAGTAATATATATACATACATATATATATATATATTAGTAATATATATACATACATGTATATATATATTAGTAATATATATATATATACATTAGTAATATATATATATTAGTAATATATATACATATATATATATTAGTAATATATATACATATATATATATATATTAGTAATATATATACATATATATATATATATTAGTAATATATATACATATATATATATATATTAGTAATATATATACATATATATATATATTAGTAATATATATACCTATATATATATATATATATTAGTAATATATATACATATATATATATATATATATATATATTAGTAATATATATATATATATATATATATATATATATATTAGTAATATATATATATATATATATATTAGTAATATATATATATATATATATATTAGTAATATATATACATATATATATATATTAGTAATATATATACATATATATATATATTAGTAATATATATACATATATATATATATATTAGTAATATATATACATATATATATATATATTAGTAATATATATACATATATATATATATTAGTAATATATATATATATATATATTAGTAATATATATACATATATATATATATATTAGTAATATATATACATATATATATATTAGTAATATATATACATATATATATATATATTAGTAATATATATACATATATATATATTAGTAATATATATACATATATATATATATATTAGTAATATATATACATATATATATATATATTAGTAATATATATACATATATATATATATACATATATATATATATATTAGTAATATATATACATATATTAGTAATATATATACATATATATATATATATATTAGTAATATATATACATATATATATATATATATATTAGTAATATATATACATATATATATATATATTAGTAATATACATATATATATATTAGTAATATATATACATATATATATATATATATATATTAGTAATATATATACATATATATATATATATTAGTAATATATATACATATATATATATATATATATATTAGTAATATATATACATATATATATATATATATATTAGTAATATATATACATATATATATATATATTAGTAATATATATACATATATATATATATATATATATTAATAATATATATACATATATATATATATATATATTAATAATATATATACATATATATATATATATATATATTAATAATATATATACATATATATTTATATATATATATATATATAAGTAATATATATACATATATATATATATATGTTTATATATATATATATATATATTAGTAATATATATACATATATATATATAGAACCTGTATCCTATACGGAACCATCATTTCGCGTGATGTGCCTTAACCATTCGGCCACAGATGAGCGTCTGCTTAGCAAGGTCGATTTTACTATCTTTAAACTTAAATCTTCCATGAATCTCTTCTATTCATATCTGCTCTAGCGTATCAAATGTAAACAAATGACGTCATATATTTTAGAATTGGACATAGTCCGACAATTTATTTAAAGACATTTATATTATGTTTAACGTTCTTTTTATAGATACAAGTATTTAAGCAAATGCTCTGTTCATAATAAACAGTATTAAATAACATTTACCGGCCTGAATGTCCGAGAAATTTTCATAGAAAATTTTCGCTCTCCGACAGGAATCGAACCTGTATCCTATACGGAACCATCATTGCGAAATGATAAATTGTCGGTCTATGTCCAATTCTAAAATATATGACGTCATTTGTTTACATTTGATACGCTAGAGCAGATATGAATAGAAGAGATTCATGGAAGATTTAAGATTAAAGATAGTAAAATCGACCTTGTTAACCAGACGCTCATCTGTGGCCGAACGGTTAAGGCACATCACGCGAAATGATGGTTCCTACGCCGTGCATTGACTAGAGGAGACCCGATTCTAGAGGGGATTGTTAGGGACGCGTTCCCTAGCCTTACCATCAGTCCCCCCATCTCGAGGGTTGAGCGCGGTCGTAAATCCCGGGATGAATCGCATTTCCTCCGCGAGTGTCGGTTAGCCTTGAAGGCTATTCCGCGGTCCAGTGACCTTTCACGGCCTAGGAAGGTCTTCTATCGGGGATTAGTGGAGGGTCCCGCGAAGGATCCCCTACGTGATACGCTCTGCTGTTCGGAGGAGGAGTACCGCTCCTACTGGTCTTGGGCGCCAGCGGCGGATTATCTCAGTAACCCTGAGTTTTCGCTTACCTGGCGATTGGCTCGGAATCGGCTGCCTCTCAACGACAAGGCTTTCATATGGGGCTTGGCGGATTTGCCAGACTGTGAACGGTGTGGCCTTGGATTAGAAGAAACGGCTTCGCACGCCTTCAACCATTGCCTCCGGGTCCGCCCCTTATGGGACCATGTCGGCGAGCTGACGGCTCGTCTCGCTCCCGAAGAACTCGTGTCCATTGATCGCGCATACGCGTGTGACAATGTGTCGCCCTCGTATTCCGGGGTGAAACGAATGGTGTTTCTGACGCTGCTAGCCACGGCTCGAATGGTGATATGGACGACGCGAATGGAGGAAGTCTTGCGAGGCAATATTCTTACGCATCAGGATCTGATCCGATTCTTTGAGCATCAGCTCAGGATGAAGATTAGAACTGATAGAAAACGATTGCATTCGACAGTCTTCAGTGAAAGGTGGGTAAAAGAAGCGAGCTTGGTTCGTTTGAACGGGGCTAGCCTTGATTTTCTTTTCTAGGTCAACCTAAGTCACATCGGGGTGGTTTCCTGTGGAACCCTCCCCTTGGTTAGGTTAGACAAGCTTAAGTGTACCTAGTTAATATGAGTAAGTGTTGTTCCCGGCCTGTTTCCCGGCCATCTTTTTAGTTATGATCCAAGTCGAGATTCCCAACCTCCCTAGTTTGTTTTGACTTCCTTTTCATCTCAATTGGATCAGCCTTTTACTTCCCCATGTCCGAGCTATTTTATCTCTTTCCCACTCCCTTAGCAAGAGTGCTTCTTGATTTTGTCCTCTGGGCAGAATACAGCGGCCTCTCTATTTTGAGGGTTGGACGGGCCCTACTAACATAAATTATGTTTAGTTTAAAAATTTGTTGAATTTTAGTTTGTTATGGGGTTCATCTCCCTCCCCTTTCATCTTTTCATGATTAGAATTTTTTATATTTTATTATCATCAAATTTTTATGGTGTGGGGCGCGTTTTTGTAGGTCCCCTCTGGTGAGGATGTGGTATTATGGTGTATGGAGGATTGAATGGTGACGGACGAATTCTTGTGGTGAATGTGTCAATTGTAATGTATGAATGGGTCACGAATCTGATTAGCTAGGTATGGGATAGTGAGTTAAGACCAGCCTTCACCCCTCCCTTTTTTCGGCCTTGTGCCACAATTTGTACATTTTTGTACGAATAAATAACGAGAATAGAAACATAAACAATAATATTAATATTTTTTATAAAAATCAGATGAACGAAAATTATAAACAGGATGAATGCAGAATTAATAACATTATAAAAAAATGCATAGCACCAGTTGATAATAGCAAAAAAATTTGATTAATTATTTATTATAAAAAATTTAAAACTTCTAACCTTATAGTTAAAAATAATAATTCACCTCCTAGAACAAAATTAAATAGAGCAAATATTATTTACGAATTCAAATGCCCATTAAGGAATTGTATTCCTCAAGAATCAACTTTCGTAAATAATTATATAGGCCACACTACAAATTGTTTAACACGCAGATTAACTCTACACCTTTCTGACAATAGCTCAACCAGATCATTTAAATATTCATGGAGACCTACCGGACACTATTCGGAATATACTTGTCAACAACACTAATATAAATTATATGAAAAACTAAATAAAAGCACCTTGTCAGTCGTTTTTAATGAAACGTGTATGAAAGAAGGATTGCTGCTTAAATACACAAATGTATATATGTATATATACTTTGTAAGCATATATGTATTAGTAAACATAATGTAAGTATTAGATTTTTACCAAATTTTGTTGATTAATGCTTAACTTTACTAATTTTCATTGAAACAAATCTCTTGGACAAAGATTGGATTTTTAAGAGGTTTTTCATTTTGTCCTTTCTACTTAACGTTTAACAAAAACTGCATGTAATATGTTCTGATATATTGTGTCCCGAACTATTTTTGAGTAAGGAACAAATGTTCCTTTTACACCGGTTATTGTAAATCTGTTTCGTTTGTGTTCAGCAGAAAGTACAACCGCCTGTTTTCAGATCCTTTTTTAATTGCTGTTGATTTTAAAATAGGAAGTTTTATTGATCGTGATGTATTTTTGAGGTTGAGAAGGAAATATCAAATCCATCAACAACACCAACTTCATTCTGTTAGTTTTTCTATGAAAAGTTTTGGATCCGCTCTGAAAACGTAAGTTTGACGAACCGTCACGGACTTACTAAAAGTCCAGGAAAACACATTTAGAATAATTTATTAAATGTTTTCGGTGAATGAAACGTTCTCCATTCATTGTATCATTAATCGATAATGTTAACAGATTTTGCGAACGTTTATGAAATTTTTCAAAAATCAAAACAATTATTGCAAAAATTCATTATTCATGGAAAAAATAATTAACATCCATGATAAAAACTAAGATATTTAAACAATAATAATTCATAGTAAACAATCTAAGTTTCATTAAAATTTCTTGTCATTGACACTGAAAAAGGTTAATGAAATTTTGTCTTTGAAAATATAGTCTGAAAATCTTAGAATTTTTTAAATTTTGTATTAATCGTGTTTTGATGTGAGTTGGACTTTTTAAAAATAATACTATGATAATAATTAAGTGTTGCACATTTTATACAAATGGCTATACATCTCCAGGGATTTTTTTTTTAATCACTATCTCCCCAAGCAAGGCAGTAAAGCCACTAAGACGCTAGGGGTTTATATTGTGTGGAAGAATTAAGAACAGAATCATCAGAAAGAGTAAAGCATAATCAGGAAGACAGTAGATAGCGATTAACATTGCATTTAAATTTTTTGCATGTTGAAGTTGGCTGGAAAGCATGTTGCTGGAAGGGTGTTCCACCTGCAATAAGTGTGTGAAAAAAAAAACTGTTAGCATACAACTTATGGCTACATATAGCCAGATCAACTGTAAATAGATGGGAATACAAATATTGTATAGATTCTCCAAATGCTTTAGCTTACAGGAGAAAGTCTTTAAGAGATAATTGTCATTAATATTTCATCTATTTACCTGTAAACATTTTCGTTGTCATTCATTAATACAGGTTTTTAAAAAGATTTTAAACGTTTATATATTTTTCTAATGAATTTTTAAAATGAACATAATTCTAGTAAAACTTTGTTAGTGATTGAAAAAATAGTATCCATTATTTTATTGATAAAAGCAATTAAAATCTATGGTCCTTTTCAAGGGCCTTCCTGTCAATGTAACATATTTTCTCCACCTTGGGGAAACGTTTTTTCTTTTTTCCTTTTTTTTTTTGGAAGGGTTTAGGGAGGAAGAAGATGGAGGCCTAGAATAGGAAGAAGAAAGTCTCCTTACCTTGGCTGACAGTTGCTGCTTTTCGGCTCTTACTGGTGAATCAGGGGTGGATTATGTCTTGTCTTCTACCAGGACCTTATCCACCCTACTTCAACCAGATTACTTTTCCTTTTTGGCTTTTATTTCGCCTTCATTTTCCTCCTCCTTTTCAATGAGGAGGACTGAGGTGGAGGCATCTCCACCACCTTATAGAGATCTAGCTGCAGTAACTCCTCAGTTTGTTGCTGCAGCTGTCATTGTAGTTACTCCAGTTATGGCTGTTGATGTTGCTGGTTTTTACCCTCTTTCAGAGGCCATTTTTCCAGCTGTTTTTGCAGTTGCACCCACTGATGCTGCAGCTGTTCTTGCAGAGACAGCCTTCTGGTGGGTGGGGGGGGGGTCACAGCTTTTGATGTCTTTTTTTTGCCACTTCCCTCAATTCACTTTGACCATGGGGACTTTGCTGGTCTTGTCTTCCCTCAGTCTCCTTGGATATAGATGGTTGTGTTCACAGATTCTTGCCAGGATACATTTTTGTCCATAGGTGGCAAAGAAGTCTCCCACATGGTTTTCTGTAAAGTCTATGGGCACTCCATGTATGGTAATCCCTATTCTGTTTAAGGCTGAGGTTCTTTAGTTATAAGCACATTCCCAGCTTGCTGTTTTGCCTTCACCTCTGTCGCCAGCAGGATTTCCCACATGGTATTGGAACACCTGGCCAAAATCTTTGGGATGATCTCCAAGCATTTCAATGCCTCTTCCATAGCCTCCAGGCTGATGTCAATCATTTTATGGATTTTCACATCTGACATCAACAGGGAGACGGTCCTGGTAGTGACCACATTCTGGGATGGTGAGTAATTCATTACCCTTGATGTAATCCCTGTATTCTTCATGCATCCTATCATAATAGGCCTCATCCTTTTTGGGTCTCTTGGAGGTCCGAGGTGAATTAGTCAACAAAGTTACTTCCACCTGTGTCTGTTGTAGCTGTATCAACTCTGCTATATTGATGGGGGTCTCATGTATCACCACACAAAGTCCAGAAAAAACGTTTCACAAGACAACAAAACAATACTTCAAAAGAACAACACAAGGACTAACATTGACACAAATTTCTAACACTTACTTAGTTTATAATAGATTCATCAATAAAAGATCATTCATACATTAGATTGAGATGTGGTGGTGGGGGGGTGATTCCAATCTTCAGGAATGACTGCAAAACATTTGCCTCTTACCTTTTATAGACAAATCACACAAATGCATGCTGGGATTTTTGCTCTTTCTCTTGGTCAGTAAAATAGGCTGGTTTGCAGTTTTGAAATGATGAAGACTTGATCTGCCATGTTTCAAACACCGAACTCTGTGTTCACTTGTTCAAACTTGTTTTTGTGTGCCAGTGCCAATTCTTTGTTTGTTTACTTTTCATATATTGTTTGCTTGCTTGATTTTATTTTGCCCTGTTTCTTTTTCTTTTTATTGTAAACTTTGTTAATTCTGTTTGTTGAACAGTTATTTATTTTGCATTTGATCATTGCTGCTCAGTGTGACGATGAAAGAAAAGCACTGCAAATTTTGAGACAGTCCTATTTATCTAAAGGAAAACCAAAAGTAATTTTGTTGTATACTGAATTAACCCCCCAACACAAAGCAAGTGCCAAAACTATTATTGATTATATTATTGCAACTGAAAATACAACCACATTTTTTCATGGGGAGATAATTAGCAATAGTTTGCTAATTGGAATGGTGCTAAAAGGTCTCCCATCTAATTTTAAGCCATTTACACATGTTATTACTGACATTTAGTAAATTCAAAGTAGCATTGTGAAGCTTCAAAGAAATGGGAAAGATTGATCAGGAGAATAGCAGTAAAGATACTGTAATGATCTTTCTGAATGCCAAGACCAGAGCCACGCACTAATGTTCCTACCTGTTTTAGTTGTGCTAAACTTGGACATAAAAATCCTTATTGCCAAAGTAACTTTCGGGATTACCCAGTAAATAATTCCCCTTCAAAACACTATAATTTCTATCTACCAAACAAAATATTATCTGTCATACTTGTCACAAATCTGGACACAAAAGTTCTGAGTGCAGAAACAAAAAGCTCATTTCGTAAAAAACATGGAAGATGTTCCAGATATTGAGCATTGATTTATGTTTTCAATTGGATTAGATACCGTTTCAAACAAAAATTGTTTACTTTTTAACTCTGGAGTTACCATGCATGTGATAACAGGTGATGTAAATTTCTTACTTTCAAAATATGAGTTTAATCCAGAAAATCATCACATTGAATTGGCAGATGGCAGTCAAACCAGTAATATTGCTTTAAAAAGAGGCGATGCTCAAGTAACTATAATTGACACGAAAGGAATTATGCAAGGTTGCATTTAACAGATGTACATCTCTACACTCAAACAAATTTTTTCTGGATACAAGTTGCAACCAGAAAATTAGGTTTCCATAAAATTTGGCTGTAATTACTCAGAACTTATCTATCCTCATGGCGTAACATTCGACATAAAAAGAAATGGATGAATATACTATTTAAATACTGCAGTAACCTCCAAGACTAATATCTGTAGCCTAAAACGATGGCATCAAAATCTTGGACATTGCAACCTGAAAGACATTATACAGCTATAAGAAGTGGAAGGCATGAAAATTGCCGATAAATCAAATTTAGTCTCCAAAATATGTATCCAAGACAAAATGGTACAGTATAAAAACAAGTTCCCTGACGAAAGGGCAACTAAGATATTAGACCTTGTTCTTCGTGATCGAGCCAGCTGGATTGAACCAAGATCTTTGAATGGCTTCAAATATACACTTTGCTTCATGGATGATTATTCTGGTCTAATTATAGTTTATTTTTTAAAACAGAAAGTGATAACGTTTCTCGCCACAAAACAGTATTTGGCTGACATTGTTTTGTACAGCTCAATAAAACACCTAAGAAGTGATAATGGCACAGAATTCACTTCTGAAAACTTTGAAACTCTTTTAATTAATAATCAAATTAATACAGGAAATCTACTCTATACTCTGCACACCAAAATAGTACTGCAGAATGATGTTGGCAATCTCTATTCAAAATAAGTTGCGGCCTATTAATTGAATCGAAGCTGCCAAAAGTTTTTGTGGTCGTACGTTATTATGACTGCAGCATATATTACAAATCAGTGTTACAACCAAAGAACTAAAAAAACTGCCATTGAAATGTTCATGGGTCACAAATCTAACCTCACCAATATGCACACATTTGACGCAATTTGTCATGCCTACATCCAAGGTAGATGGAAATTAGACACTAAAGGTAAAGAGGCACTTTTCATAGGCTACAATAAATCAAGTCCTGCCTATATAATATACATACATGAAATGAGTCAAGTGTATGAAATTTACTGAAAACTCTTACATTTGACAATTCTTTACTTCTGGTTGAAGAAAATGATGCAATACTTTCCAACTATTTGCAGAAAAATCCCAGTGGGGAGAGGAAAAAAGAAGGAGAAACTACCCAATCAAGTTCAAGCAATTATAAGGGAGATAATCCTACTGTAGAAATACCTGACAGACGATATCCAAGCAGCTTACAAAAAATGCCTGAATATTTAAAAGATTATGTTGTTAAGAATTTGGATGATGTAGTAAATCCGACTGTAGATTATTGTTGTTTGGTAAAAAATATACCCACTAATTATAATGAAGCTTTTTAAATGACTGATATACGTTATGACTGCCACTCATCTAGATATGTCATGTGGTAACCAAATTGTTGCAATGTTCTGTGAATCCAACCATGGAACACCTGATAAAAGCCAAACAGGTCTTATGCGATTGGAAAGGTACAAAGACACGCTTTTTAGTGTTTAATAAATCAAATAAGCCCCTAACTTTAAGAATGTTTTGTAATGCTGACTGGGGAAATTCAAAAGACCGATGTAGTATTAGAGGATACACTTTCCAGTTAGCACCAAACAGTTCAATAATTTTGTGGAAAACGAGGAAGCAACCTACAGTAGCATTGTCAATATGCGACAATGAGTACATGGTGTTAGCAGGCACATACAAGAAGCAAAATTCCTTATTCACTTCTTAGCCACCATGATTAATGCAATTAAAAAAGAGCAAGCCACTATCTATTGCGATAATCAAGGTACCATAGCTCTTGCTAAGAACCCTGCCTACCATCAACGTTCAAAACATGTAGACATAAAGTACCACTTCCTAAGCACTGAGATTCAAAATGGTACGATAAAATTGGACTATATTCCATCAGAAGAAAATGTTACTGATATGTTTACCAATCGGCAGAGCAAAAATAAATTTTTTACTTCTCTAAATGGAATGCTATACTGAACATTTTTTCTTTTGATTGCCACATTTTTTAATTACTCATTTTTTATTACTCCTTTTTGTACATAAAATGAAAAAAACAAAACACTTTTCAGATATTCTGACCTCACATTTTCTATTTGAATGACTGCCCAAATCATCACTGTAGTTGTTGCCCATGTCTCCAATATGTTTGTTATTAGCCACCATGATTACTGCAACTAAAAAGGAGACAAGGTACCATAGCTCTTGCTAAGAACCCAGTCTACCATCAACTTTCAAAACACGTAAACATAAAGTACCACTTGCTAAGGACGCAGATTCAAAATGGTACAATAAGATTGGACTATATTCCATCAGAAGAAAATGTTGCTGATTTGTTTACTAAACCTATTGGTAGGACAAAATTAAGTAAATTTTTTACTTCTCTAAATGGAATGCTATACTGAACATTTTCTAGCTTGCCACATTTTTTATTTCCACATTTTTTTATTACTCCTTTCTATGCATAAAATGAAAAAAAGAAAACTCTACAGATATGCTGACCTCACATTGTCGATCTGAATGACCAAATCATCACTGTAGACTACATTTGTTAGTCAAGTATGACATTTGAGTGATGCATGTATCTGGAATAATACCATATATAGTTTTGAATTTAAAGTTTTCCTTTTTCTAGTCTAGATCTCAGGGTGCTGATGTTTTTCTTCTCTTCTATTACGCATTCCAACACCCACACATCCATGTCCACTGATACATGATTTAATAATAATCTAGTGGCAAATCTGCTCTAGTTTCACATGCCATCCAAAATAAAATATATCCTATTGCATTGTACAACTGATTTTGTTTTTCTGTTCCTATGCCCATTCCAACACCCACACATCCATGTCCACTGATACATGATTTAATAATAATCTATTGGCAAATCTGCTGTAGTTTCACATGCCATCCGAAATAAAATATATCCTATTGCATTGTACAACTGATTTTGTTTTTCTGTTCCTATGCCCATTCCAACACCCACACTTCCATGTCCACTGATACATGATTTAATAATAATCTATTGGCAAATCTGCTCTAGTTTCACATGCCATCCAAAATAAAATATATCCTATTGCATTGTACAACTGATTTTGTTTTTCTGTTCCTGTGCCCATTCCAACACCCACACTTCCATGTCCACTGATACATGATTTAATAATAATCTATTGGCAAATCTGCTCTAGTTTCACATGCCAGTCAGAATAAAATTAACTCTAATTTCTCATTTTACTTGCTGAGAATATTCATTGTACAATTGTTTTGAATCTGAATGAACTGTATAATGCATCAGGTTTAAATAGTAATTTATCATTCTTTCTACCTTGATATCTTTGTTCAGAAATCTAGTTAAAATGAAAATCATAAAGTTAAAATGCCTTTATATTAACTAATGACATATTTGTTTCATCAATATAGAGTATAATGATGTAATTTTTATTTTACTTGAAATATCAAAAGATGCATTTTCATAACCCTATAATGGTATCTTTTGTTATTACAGTGCTCATTGAATATATTTTTTCTTTTTCAGTTTACGTCTTTGAGTGTACCTAAAACCATGATGATTATTTATGACAAAGGCTGCATTCTTAGACTGTGATATTCATGGATTGCTAATCCACACAGGAGAGACAGAGCATGCATAAGGAACAAACCATTTCCTTTGAAATCTGGGTGTTATATTTTCCAGGAATTCAATTTTCAAAACGAATATAAAAAATACACTGGCAAAAAACGTTTCCACTACCAAATTTGTGGAGTAGGTGTTCCCTGAATTCTAGTGACACAAAATTAACCCATATGTTTTCCCTAAATTCAGATCTTGAACAAGACATGGCAGTGCACACTGAAGAGAAATCATTCCACTGTGAAATATGTGTATTTAAGTGTTCCCAGAATTCAAATCTCAAAAAACACATGTTAAAACACACTGGAGAGAAACCCTTCCACTGTAAAATCTGTGGATTTAAGTGTTCCCAGAATTCAAATCTCAAAAAACACATGTTAACACACACTGGAGAGAAACCATTCCACTGTGAAATCTGCGAATTTAAGTGTTCCCAGAATTCAAATCTCAAAACACACATGTATACACACACTCAAGAGAAACCATTCCATTGTGTGATCTGTGGATTCAAGTTTTCTCAAACTTCAACTCTGAAAATACACATGTTAACACACACTGGAGAAAAACCATTCCACTGTAAAGTCTGTGGATTTAAGTGTTCCCGGAATTCGGGTCTTAAATCACACATGTTAACACACAATGCAGAAAAACATTTCTGCTGTAAAATCTGTGGATTGAAATTTTCTGACAATTCATCTCTCAAAAAACACATGGTAGTGCACACTGAAGAGAAACCATTCCATTGTGAAATTTGTGGATTTAAGTTTCACCAGAATTCAAATCTCAAAATGCACATGTTAACACACACTGGAGAGAAACCATTCCAGTGTGATATCTGTGGATTAAAGTGTTCCCAGAAATCAAATCTCAAAAAACACATGTTAACACACACTGGGGAAAAACCATTCCAGTGTGAAATCTGTGGATTTAAGTGTTCCCTCAGTGTAAGTCTCAAAACACACATGTATACACACACTGGAGAGAAACCATTCCACTGTGAAATCTGTGGATTGAAGTTTTCTCACAGTTCAACACTCAATAAACACATGTTAACACACACTGGAGATAAACCATTCCACTGAGAAATCTGTGGATTTAATTTTACCCTAAATACAACTCTCAAACAACACATGTTAACTCCTTCAGGAGAGAAATGTTTCCACTGTGAAATCTGTGGATTTAAATTTTCCCTAGATTCAAATCTCAAAGAGCACATGTATACACATACTGGAGAGAAACATTGACATTTTCCTACAGTGGAAGTCTCAAAGAACTCATGTTAACCCACACTGGAGAGATGTTTCCACTGTGAAATCAGTGGGTTCAAATTTTCTCGAAACAACATGTACACAGACAGATGAGAGAATACTAATGAAACAAATTTAACCCAGCAGTTCACCAGAGAGCAAAACCAAGTATACTTTGATAGATTAAAATTATTCATTGAAAATCAAGCAATACCAGTGAAGCGTGTTATGGAGAAACAAGATTAATCAACTAATCTGTGGATTTAAGTAGTCTGAGAATTCAACTCTCAAAGAACACATGTATAAATGCACTAGAGAGAGACCGTTCTGCTTTGAAATCTGTGTATTAAAATTTTCTCAGAATGGACCTGTCAAAGAAATACCTGTTAACACATACTGGAGAGAAACGTTTCTACTGATATCTGTGGATATAAGTTTTCATAAAATTCACTTCTCAAACAATATATGTATGTACACACTAGGGAGATTACTAGTAATACAAATTTAATCCAACAGTTCACCAGACAACTACACAAACCAATATCAAATTTCAACTTAGATAATTTTACTAATAAATATACCAATATATACAATGTGTATATTCCAGACAAACTTGAATGTTTGGATTACAATAGACAGAATCCATAAGCCATTAGAAGCACCATATACAGGCCATTTTGAAGTTCTTGAACATATGTCAATATTATCTGATAAAACTGAGGTACGACGTGTAGGCAATCAAATCATTGGGATATCACACACTTTGGCATCAGGAAACCAAAAATACACTTGCTGCAAAGGCACTGAAAATGGAAGTCAGGAATAAGAAAATATCAACAAAAAAATCAGTAGAAGCCTAAGAATAATGTGCATTTATTGAATCAACTGAATGTTCTATACAATCCCAAAACATGTTGGAAATGCTAATAGAACTGAAGCATTTGCATTCAGGATATCTGAGGTTTAAAATGAATTTTTGAAAATAAATATTTCTTGAAGTTTTCATTTTAGTTTTAACTTCAAGCTAAGAGATTAAATTTAATATTGCCAATAAGTGAAATAATTTTCTCTACTTCACAAATAATTTAACTTGATTGAAATATTTTTTTTACTTAGTTCTGTCTTGCTTTGAAATCAGAATGCTGAAATTGTTTGTCTGTATCTCATTTATGCATTAATACCATCCTTAGTTTATGACATATTTACCTTAGTTATATTATTTGCTTAATATTATTTTTGCTTAGTTCTGTCTTGCCTTGAAATCAGAATGCTGCAATTGTTTGTCTGTATCTCATTTATGCATTAATACCATCCTTAGTTTATGACATATTTACCTTAGTTATATTATTTGCTTAATATTATTTTTGCCCTGTTCTTTTCTTTTCTTCTATTATTGTTTATTGCAAACTTTGTCAGTTCAGTTTGTTGGGCATTTCTGCCAATTACATTTAATCATAGCCAATTACTCTAAAATGTATCATCTCAAAAAGTCTGACATTAATTCATTTGTTTCCTTCATTCACCAGAATAAAGTATGAAAGAATGACATTAATGAACAGGAAGACAGAATGCAAATATACATTTTATGAAACATCAGAAAATAAAGAAAATGAATTCAAATTGCTATACGATATTGATTTGTTATAATGTCTGTACCCAAAGCAAGGGACAAATTCTTCTTTTACACTAGTTACTGTCATTCTTTTTTTTTTTTGACTGATTGAGTTTAGAAACGATGTCATATTTTCATGTTCTTTAAATTTAATTTGTAATTTATTTGAAAAAAAATTGTTTTATTGATTAACTTAAGAAAATATTCTTGAGTTTGAGAGTGATATAACAAATCCAACAAAATAAAATAACTGCTATAATAAAGCCAGACTCTCAGTAAAAAAAAGTGGCTTCAATATGATTAATGTATACAATTTTTTATATGTGAGGCTCAAATTCATGTAAAAACGTAACTGCCAAAATGAATCCCGACAGATTATAAAATTTGGGTTACAAAACATAAGAGGCTCAATTCTCATGGTCTGAAAACCCACCAAAATAAAATATTTGAACTGACATGTTTTAAAGTGATACTTTCTCCATTGGTTAAGCATCACAAAATGTAAGTTGCAACCTGATAATATCTAATTTTGGAGCCTCTTTGCAACTATAAAATCTTCCTTATCAGATAAATAGAAGTGCTTTGGCATTCACAAGGGAAACATCAACTGATTCTGGGATCTGAACTAAGAGAAAATGAGTCAACAACATAAATGAAATAACAGAAAATAAGAAATAAATGCAGAAAGAAAATTCTACAGATTTTAAGAGATATCCAATTATCTTTCTATAGTTGTTCATGAAGGTTCTTCACACTGAGGTAATAATCCTGATTTAAAATTTTTTTCTCAAAGTACAAGATTTATCTCAGTCTGTAAAACTGAACTCTTGTCTAAACAAGCCAGAAGCACAATGATGCTTGTGAATCTCTAGCCTTCTCAAATTTTTATGAGCCTGTTGCATTAGGTGCATGTAGAGATCAAGTCGACAGTCACTACTCTAAGTTATACTAAAAGCAGTGGCAACAATATTGTACACATGTAAATGATATCGATAAGGAAACTGAATGTATTCCGACAAAGTGATATTTTCTTGTTTTTCTTTTTATATAATTGAGTAACAAGGGAGATAATTCTGTGAATGATATGTGTGTGCCGCTGCATGTGAACATTTACTAAAGGGAAAGATATCCCTGTGATTGGGAACAAGGACCCATGAATGTTATCATTACAGCCTGCTGGGTAGAGAAGAGAACAAAAATTTCTCTTTTCAACTTTTTATACATTATTTTCTTTTAGATTTGAGAAAAAAATCTACAATGACTACTTTTACAACTTCTTTGTGAAACTGGCAAAACTATGTGGGGATAACTCTACAAGCCCAACAGAACTGTAATTAGAACTTGTTATCTTGACTAAGAGTTAAGTGCACAATGGAAAAATTTGTGGATGGTTGTCTTGCAAATGTTTAATGCCATTTTGGAGTGTGACATTTTTTTAAAAGAATTTTATTTAATTTTTTCCTTCATACATTTTAAATCAGAATAGTTAAAAATAAGGTCTCCTTGTATATAGTTGAATATTTTATGACATGAAACAGTTAAGAAAATAAAAGAACTGTACTGAACTCAAAAATGTAATTTAACTAGTTTTTCTATTAACTTGTTTCCTTTCTGTACATTTAATGTAGATACATCCATTGATTCACTAAAAAATGGTCATACCATGGTGAAAAAATGCATCAAATGTAATAAAAACAAAGTTATATGATCAGAATCTTTGTTATTAAGAGTGGCCAAAGGTTTTTTCTGATTATTAAATTATACTTTTTATGCTTGTATATAGATTCTTGTACATATATACATACAATGGTTGGACAAAATAATTGAAACACTTGTTAAATTCAAAGAAAATTTATTTAATATGGAGTTGGGCCTCCTTTAGCTTCCCATACAGCTTTAAAGCATCAAGGAATGGTATCAGACAGCTTCCTTTGTCCAGAGGAATTTTCAGCCATTCTTCCATTAACACCTGCTCCAGCTCTTTAAGACACAATGATGGAGGACAGCGGCTCCTAACTTGTCGCTCCAAAATGCACCACAAATTTTCAATAATATTGATATCTGGAGATTGGGGAGGTCACTCCATGTGTTCTAGCTCACTTTTATGCTCTTCATACCAATTCTTAACAACTTGAGCAGTATGTATTGGAGCATTATCGACTTGGAAGATGCAGTCAATGTTGCGAGTGGAGAGAAGAGGTTTCCTTACAGTAGCTCTTCCATGATATCCAGCCTTATGGAGCTCACGATGAACAGTTTTAGTAGAAACTGGACTATTCAGATGATTATTCAACTCAGCAGTCACTTTGGCCGCAGTAGTCTGATGATTTTTTGCCACGTTGCATTTCAATGCACGTCGGTCCCTGTCAGTAAATTTGCAAGTCTGGCCCGAATTGCTACAGTTGCTAGAGGTTTTGCCCTGATTCTCGAATTGCATCATAGTTCTTGATATGGTCGCTCTTGAAAAACTAAACAGTTCAGCAACCTTAGTGATTGATGCTCCTGCCATGCGAGCTCCAACAATTTGCCCTTTTTCAAACTCGGAGAGGTCACGCATTAGCTTAAATTTTACTAAATTCAAAAAAACAATAAGACAAAGACAGTAAATTAGATAAATAAACATATTTATAATAAATATATCCTGCAATTACAAAGTTTTAGTTAAAGTTCTTAATATAGGAGTGGAATTTACACCTGTTCCAATTATTTTGTCCAACCCCTATATATATATATATATATATATATATATATATATATATATATATGTGTGTGTGTATGTATGTAAAAAATTTTCTTAGAATTTGCAAAAACATAAAATCTTTAAAAATTGATAAATATGAACAAAAAGCTTTAAAATTAAATATTTTTGTTGACAACATAAATTATGATTCCTAGAATTATTAGCAATGATATATTGCAGTGGAATATTTTCCAAAAAGTAATCAAACGTTACAATACTATTAGCTTAGAATATGTTGTTGAAAGAATGAGATTATACAGTTGCGGCCAAAATGTTCAGAATGGCATTGTTTTCGTCAGAAAAGTAGGTATAAGTTTTTATCAAAGTTGTTTTATATTCTATAATTTTCACAGACAATAAATACAATAGTATTTGTTATTGTCTGAGATTTTGGTGCAATTTGAGAGGATAATACAAAAGTTATGGATGATTTAGTGATTTACTGCAAAACCCATGGCAGCCAAAATGATCAGAACGGTTGCTTTTACTCTGTGTTTTAGTATATTTAACCGGCGAACTCTAATTTTTTAAAATTTGTTTACGTGACAGTTCATTTACTAAACATTAGTAAGAATATCTGCAGTGTACTTTGTTAATATAATGCCACTTACTCCGTTACCAATTCATCAGCAGATTATTAAGCTTCGAAAGAAGGATAATTTAAGTATTGGGTCTATTGCAAAGATTGTTAACAAGTCAAAAAGTGTTGTTCACGGTATTCTTAAGGTCTACGATGATTGTGGATCGTGTGAAGCAAGAAAGTCTACAGGTAGGCCAAGAAAAACTACCAAGAGAGAAGATCGTTCTATGGTAAAGTTGATTAAAAAGGACAGATTTAAAACTGCTGCTGCTGTTTCTCGGGAAATGAGCATTGTACTGGAGAAAACTTTATCTCGAACAACTGTGTCTCGTCGTTTAGTTGAACATGACCTACAAGCAAGAGCACCTGCAGTGAAGCCTCTGATCAGCTCCAAGAATAAAAAGTGTCGTTTTACCTTTGCAATATGTGTTGTGGTCTCAAGATAAATGGCAAGCGGTGCATTTCAATGATGAATCTAAGTTTGTTATTTGGCTCAGATGGGAAAAGGTTCATCAAAAAGTACTTGAAAAATTGTTGCCTAAATGCCTTAAGACTAGTGTTAAATTCGGAGGAAGTGCCATGGTTTCGGGGATGATATCTGGAGATGGTGTGGGCCCTTTGGTGTGATTACATGGAAAGGTAAATGCAGGAGTTTATAAACAACTTGTAAAAGATCATGTCTTGCCTGTGCTGAGAAATTCAACTAAGCGACCACCCATATTCATGCAGGACAATGCCCCATGTCACAAACCTAAGGTGGTCATAAACTTCCTCAAGGCTGAAAAGGTTATTGTTATGGATTGGCCTGCTCAAAGCCCAGATCTCAATCCTATTGAAAATGTGTGGAATATTCTAGGAGAACGTTCAAAAGCCAGAAATCATAAAACAACTGAGCAATTATAGAATGCCCTTCAGGAAGAATGGAATAAGATCACCCAGCAAGAAATTGAAAATTTAATTTCCTCATGCAGTTGAAGATGTCAGTGTGATTGAAGCTAAAGGGCTTCACACTAAATATTAAATAATTCCAGTATTCTCTGTCATTTTTTATTATTTTGTTATTTTTTCAACTGTTCTGATCATTTTGGCCACCATGGGTTTTGCAGTAAATCACTAAATCATCCATAACTTTTGTATTATCCTCTCAATAACAAATACTATTGTATTTATTGTCTGTGAAAATTATAGAATATAAAACAACTTTGATAAAAACTTATACCTACTTTTCTGACGAAAACAATGCCATTCTGAACATTTTGGCCGCAGCTGTATTACTGCATAATATATGAAGCTTTTCCAACATAAAGCAAAAAAAAAAAATAGCACTTGTTAGAAAAAGACATAGTATCCTTAAAATCAACATTGAAATAATGAAAAAACATATGATGACAAGACATATTACATCAACATAGAAATCTTAATTTTGAATTTTATGAGGGTGTTAACTTGATGAAGGCTCAGTTTGAGCAGAAGTTTCAGTTAATCTGTGTAGAAAATTTATTAAAACTAAATTAATTTAAGAATTTAATATAATCACAGAATATTTTGAAAATAATAATTGATTTTTTTCTTCATTTAAAATGAACTGTACTCTGTTAAGACTGACTCAAATCTTTATCACAGTAAAACATTAGATTAATGGAATTACTAAAAAGAATAGAATAACAAAATATTTTTCTGTGAGTTTAGACTTGTTTACGATATGTACAGTAAATGTCAAAATGATCCTGTTTACTTTCTGACATGAATATTAATTAGTAATTTCTTACAGATAAAAATATTTTCACAATTAATTTTTGTTGCCTAGCATTCAGAATAACTTCCTCAACTTAAGTAATTTATCAGAATCAAAGCTAAGTATTTTGCATATTAGAAAAATTAAATTTTATCTATTATTATATTTATAATATTATGGACACTACTGTCTCAAGATGAAACATTTTTGAGGCATAATGAATTTTTACAAGACCTCATTTTTTAAAGATTTTAATTATAATAGTGTATTAAGTTTTAAATGTTTTAAGATATGTACCATGTAAAAAATTTAGTCAAATTTCTGGCTGTCAATAAAGCTTTCAATACCTAAAAATGCATTTCTTTTTCTAAAAGTAATATTTGATTCAAATCAGATTAGCTAAACTTTAAATCAACTGATATTTCTCAAATAAAGTTTCAGGAACATATATTTTATTTTTGAAAGATTTTTGAATAAAGAAAATGACATTGTGCTGACAGATAGTTAAGACAATATCTAAAAACAGCAATCTTAAAAACAAGAATTTCTTCCAGTCATTTTAAACCTTAGGTATCATGTTTATTTTAGAGGTACCAATGTAACTGCAAAGTACTGAATTATTTTCATATTTTAGGAAATTTTATTTTAGAATTAGAATTCATAATTTAAAATTCTGTATGAATTTGCAAAGGCTAAGTGATATTTTTATTAATTAAATTAAAACTCTTTACTAATCATAAATGGAAATGCATGCTACAGTTCAACAATCCCTAAGTATTTTAAAAAGAATTTAGAATTTTTGTCTGTTAAAAGTATCAATTTTTGAATGGAAGTACAAATAATGAGCAAACTTCCCCAGAAGATTCAATACATTAATCACAGCCTATTTTCCCCTCAGGCTTAACAGAAACAATTAGATGTGAAATAATTCATCAGAACGACTAAGAAATCTTTTGTATTCCTTTAGGTTTTATTTTTACTTTTTTACCTTATGTCCTTTGACCTTACAGGCAATCATATGTAAATAAAATGTTATTTTCATGTTGTTTTAAGTAAAATGTAAGCACTATTTTTACAAAATCCAGTTAATTAATCCTTAAATTTACTAATAATTAATTTTTGTTGCCTAGCATTCAGAAGAACTTCCTCTACTCAAGTAATTTATCAGAATCGAAAAACAGTAATTTTCTATTATTTTAGATTGGAGATTTCAGTTTGAATCTAAAATAATAGAAAATTAATTTTTTTCGATTCTGATAAATTACTTGAGTAGAGGAAGTTCTTCTGAATGCTAGTCAACAAAAATTAATTTCAGGTTTTCAGTTTCAATTTATATTGTAAAAAATTTTTACAATGTAAATTCAAACTGGAACCCTGACTTTTCTAATTAAATAATGTCTTAGTTTTAATGCATTTTTTATTTTATGATTCAGAGCTGAATATTCAGAAATAGTTAGATGTGAAATAATTCACCAGAATAACTAAAAATCTGCAAAATCGATTTACTAACATTGGAAAGAGCAAAATTCTGGGGTAATCGATAATCATACCAGACCCCATCAAATGTTTTTACATTTTGACAGGCCATATGTGATTCATCAAAATTAAGAAAAAGTGTCTCCAGGTGCTACATTTCTATTGATAAAATAAAATCCACAGCAAAAATAGTCCAGTGTCAGTACTACAACCATGAAGGTAATATTTTTTTGTACATTAGTAAATAAGGGGTAGACATATTGAAATGTTATGTTTGTGTTAAAGCTGAGGCAAGTCCAATCTCTCTTGTTGTTTCTTGACTTGGGATTTTTAATACAGGTCAAATATGGATCAAAATACGCCAAAACGGTAGGGTAAAGAACAAACATTTATCAATCTAACATGCTTCACTTTTTATTGAAGATACATCAGAGAATGAAATATAAAGAAAAAGAAATTCTGATTTTTAACTTTTTTGTGTTGCTTGATTTTCATTGGTAAACAGTCTTTATGTGTATTTGACGTATTCAGCAGTTAGTATAATTTATCACATTTTGAACTCAAGAAGAGATGACATGTCTTCAAAGTTAAAAAAATAATGGATTTCAAGCCTAACTGAAAAATATATTGTTTTATGTAAGTGCATCATAATTCTAGTTTGTCTATGCAGGATTTTGACAATGATGTATATTTGTAAGTATGCATTTGTCTAGTGGGCAGTATTTATATTTGGAGGTTGAGCGTATATTTTTGTGGTAGATAAACTTGTGGTAGATTCTTTAAGAATGAATTTAATAAAAGTTGGTGGTGTAATATAGTGTAATTTCAGTGGAGTGGTTTGTCTTCAGTGTGTTTTATCATGTGCATTTTTAGAGATAAATTTTGGGAAAACTTACATCCACAGATTTCACAGTGGAATGGTTTCTCTCCGGTGTGTATTAACATGTGTCGTTTGAGACTGGAACTTAGGGAAAACTTAAATCCACAGATTTCACAGTGGAAATGTTTCTCTCCCGTGTGTGTTAACAGGTGGTCTTTGAGAGTTGAATTTCGGGAAAACTTATATCCACAAATTTCACAGTGGAAATGTTTCTCTTTGGTGTGTGTTAACATATGTCTTACGAGAGAGTAATTTCGGGTAAACTTAAATCCACAGATTTCACAGTGAAAACGTTTCTCTCCAGTATGTGTATACATGTGTTCTTTGAGATTTGAATTTAGGGAAAATTTAAATCCACAGATTTCACAGTGGAAACGTTTCTCTCCTGAGTGAATTAACATGTGTTGCTTGAGAGTTGTATTTAGGGAAAACTTAAATCCACAGATTTCACAGTGGAATGGTTTCTCTCCAGTATGTGTTAACATATGCCGTCTGAGATGTGAATTTCTGGAAAATTTATGTCCACAGATTTCACAGTGAAAAGATTTCTCTCCTGTGTGTGACAACATGTGTTGTTTGAGATGTGAATTTAGGGAAAACTTATGCCCACATATTTCACAATGAAAACGCTTCTCTCCAGTGTGTGTTAACAAGTGTTTCTTGAGTGGTGATTTTAAGGAAAAACTTATGCCACAGATGTCACAGTGGAATGGTTTTTCTCCTGTGTGGGTTAACATGTGTGTTTTGAGTGATGATTTTTGAGAACACCGAAATTCACAGATTTTACAGTGGAATGGTTTTTCTCCAGTGTGTGTTAACATGTGTGTTTTGAGTGAGGACTTTTGGGAACATTTAAATCCACAGATTTCACAGTGGAAAAGTTTCTCTCCAGTGTGCATTGACATGTGATTTCGGAGTGATGATTTTAAAGAAAAACTTACTCCACATATTTCACAGTGAAATGGTTTTTCCCCAGTGTGTTTTAACATGTGGTTTTTGAGAGATAAATGGTGGGAAAATTTATGGCCACAAGTTTGACAGTGGAAAGGTTTTTCTCCAGTGTGTGTTAACATGTGTGTTTTGAGATTTGAATTTTGGGAACACTTAAATCCACAGATTTCACAGTGGAATGGTTTCTCTCCAGTGTGTGTTAAAATGTGGTTTTTGACTGATGATTTACAGGAAAGACTTACTCCACAGATTTCACAGTGGAAACCTTCTCCATTGTGAGTTTTCATGTCTTTTTTTAGATTTGAATTCATGGAAAATGTAACCCCCCAGATTTGATAGGAAAGGTTTTATCCACTGTGTGTTCTGTTATGCCTCTCCTGTGTGGACGCAAATCTCTGAATTTCACCGTGTACAAATAGCTTCTTTCCCATGAATATTCATTAGGGTTTTCAGGTACTCTAAAAGATGCAACCTGAAAAAGAAAAATTAAATTAACTGAGCACTGCAGTAACACTATATAGGGTGATAAAATAGGTTTATAAAAATGCATTTTCAAGTTTATTAAAATATTGTCCCAAATTATAAAAAATGTACCATTATTTTAATTATGTTGATCAAACAAATATGTAATTTGTTAATTTAGATCATTTGTGATCAACTAGACTTTCAAACATGAAGAAATGAAAGCAGAAAGACTGATAAGTTTGAGTTTCAATCCGACATATAATTCAGTTTATTTTGACTTAGATACACAGCTTTGTAAATTCAGTCAAACCACTGAACAACAGTGCTCCTAGTCAGCATTTTTCCCTGTGGTTGAGATAGCTTAACAACGTGGAATATAGGCTCTCTCTCTCTCTCAGCCCTACAGAATTCCCACCCAGGCTCCAGTGATGCCTGGCCGTTCTGATCCTGCTTGAATCATCTCTGCACATCTGTTTGTCACTGCAGAGCCAACCATCATAAATGGAGATATGCCATCAATGATGATTCCAACTGCCAATGTAAGTAGTTACAAATTATGGAGCATCTTCTGATTTCCCCAATCTTGAAAACTCATGCACACTTAATGACCATGAAATCTTAACCCTTAAGGCAAGCCTGTTGTCGAATATTGGTTAACTTGCAAGTGGTCTGACACACCCAGGTACACTGGTGTAGTCACTTCAGTTGAAAAACAACCCCGAGTGATTTAATGGAGAGAGATATATGGGGAAATAGAGTCCACTCATGCAAATGTGCTGGGCAGGTCCATTCTAGCAATGTGGACTAACCCAACAGGTGTATTAGGTACTCTCTTATAAATGAGGTAAATTAGCTGGCTTACCTTTACAAGGAGATACAAGAAGGCAGCCATGTTATCAGCTAAGTCATTTGACTTCTACACCTGTCTGCAATACCGGATGGGTGTAGTGTAGCAACTTGATAAGAAGAAAACTCAAATCAATTTTGCAATACAAATTCTCAGCAAGTAAAATGAGAAAAAGGATTTAATATTATTCTGGCTGGCATGTTGAACTGGAGCAAATTCACCACAACATTATCATTAAATCATAACTCAGTGGACATGGACGTGTGGGTGTTGGAATGGGCAATAGAACCGAAAAACAAAATCAGCAAGCTGAGTTCTAGTCTAGGAAAAGGACAACCTTGAATTCAAACCCTGTATGGCACTATGCCAGATACATACTATGCTCAAATTTCACAACTGACCATGAAATGAAGTTAGGTGCAGGGTTTGAGTTAGGGTTACTCACAGCCACTGAGTTCAGAGCAGAAGGACGTAACTTCATATGTGCATCCAGTACAGTAGGCAAGAGAACAAGAATATGAGATGGATATACAAACAACAGCTGCAGTGATAATTTGGGCAGTCTCTCACACACAGCCCTTAGAGAATGGCATGTCTTGCCTGCCAGACTTGGGATGTTGGATGAAAACAAGGGCTGCATACCACAGACTAGCGGAAAGGAAGTGATGAAATATTGGTGGGAATAAAATGTAAATTAATGAAGATTCAACTTTCATGTAACAGGCAACTGCCATTCATTATGCACTAACCACTTATTATGCATGGAGAAGGAAAACCATTGGAAACCTCTCCAATATCTTTATCTCAATTTACAGACAAAAACAAGTCAGTCAGATGTTTCAAGTTAATACTAGAACTATGACAGCAAAATTTGAGCCTATCTGCTCAAGTGAAATCATTGTTCTTGTTTAATCACTTCTGATACCTTTATTATGATAGTACTATTAAGGCCCTAAGTGACTCCTTTTGCTTTTATGTTGTTAAGTCAAAGAATAAACATGCCTTAAAACTGACCACATAATGCTCATAATCAAGATATGTAACACTTTTATCATATAACATAGTATCAAAGAAGGATTTGCTGTGTTATCTGAAGAATATTTAATTCAATACTCTGCTTCTTTTTGTTGTATTTGCCTAAATTTGCACTTTGTTTCTCACTTCTTTGTCACTAACTCACTTGCTGATAATGGAAATATTGCATGCGCCCAAACCATTCAAATTCAACCAGAAATCTTGTCTGAAGCCTGGAGGAGATGGAAAGAGGAATTAATATTATTTTTACAGGCAACCAAATCTGATTCTAAACCTGGAAGAGTCCAAACTAACATTTTACTAACGTGTATAGGAGCGAAAGAA
This sequence comes from Acanthosepion esculentum, assembly GCA_964036315.1. Taxonomy (NCBI): domain Eukaryota; kingdom Metazoa; phylum Mollusca; class Cephalopoda; order Sepiida; family Sepiidae; genus Acanthosepion; species Acanthosepion esculentum. Next base: position 41,213,432 of record OZ038479.1, read on the forward strand.
AGAGATTTTTCCACATTCATGTTCGAAAATAATGACGATTAAGTGAAAATTACAAAAGCAATTAAGAAATTTGACATTTATTGTGAACCCAGAAAAAGCTTATTATTAGAAATAAATTTCTTACTTCAAAACAATACATGGTCAGGGATTCGATGATTACATGACAGAACTACGGCAAAAATCAAGCAACTGCGAATTCTGAGACATACGACTCCTTAGCAAAAGACATCCTAATAGATGGTCTTAAAGACTCGTGCCTCACAGAACATCTACTCAGGGAACCGGATTTAACACTGATGAAGGCAAGCTAAAGAATTCACAAATTCTGAGACCCCAGAAAGGGACATTTCCCTCATAAAAAAAAAACAAAAAAACCCAGATTTCAGCACACTCACTAAAATGCTGACAAATATGACAAACAATACAGCAAACAGTTCTAAACTCCTGCAAATTCTGTGCTACTTTGCACTTACATGGACAATGTCCAGTATGCAAAAGGCGATGCACAAAATGCAACAGCAAAGAACACTTCACCAGCTGTTGTCACTCATGAAAGTCAGTGCAACAAATAGAAATATACACTGACTCAAATCCAGAGCAATCGAAATTCTTCCTGGGAATGATCAAGACCAAGGATCCGTACCATGTAACTCAGGTTTCAAATGAACTGCATACGTCTTCCACTCACTCAACTCAGATGAGAAAGCTAAACCCTGGATTGTAAATCTCGACATTAATGGTTCTATGGTTAAGTTTAAAATTGACTCAGGCACCGAGATAAATGTAAAAGAATATACAAACTTCACTGGCATCCAAAACTGAAATCAACCTCAGTTAATCTCACTGCCTACAACAACACTAGCATTCCAGTTCTAGGCAAATGCATAGTCTCTGTAGCTTACAAAAAAGTAATTTCTCAAGTTAAGTTTATAATGGCTGACACAAATTCTCAAGCAGTTCTTGGTGCTGATACCTGTGAGAAACGTCAACTGTTCGAGATGATTTTCAATATCAAAGCAAATCTACCAGAATTCCTTGGAAAATACAAGGATTGTTTTTGTGAAATTGGAGCTTTGAGCACAACACACAAATGTTGATCCATCAGTTTCCCCCGTGATCAATCTTCCAAGAAAGATCCCCTTTGCATTGAAAAACAAGCTGAAAGCAGAACTGGACAGAATGACCAAGATGGGCATCATCAAACCAGTCAGTAAACCTACCTAATGGGTAAACTCACTAGTAATCATTGAAAAGCCAAATGGCACTCTACACCTTAGTCCAATTGAAATGGAGCAATAAAGCGGGAATATTTTCAACTTCCTACCACATTTGAAGATATGCACAGCGCTAGATACTTCTCAAAGATTGATGCAAGTAATGGCTCTTGGCAGATTTCTCTTGACGAGAGCAGCTCAAAACTACTCACTTTTAACTCTCCCTTTGGTCATTAAAAATTTACTCGCCTTCAATATGGGATTCACAGTGCAAGCAAAATATTTCACACTGAAATCGGCTGCATGATAGAACAAACTGAAGGAGCCAGAAATGTTCAGAACGATGTAATTATATGGTTGTTAGACCTAGAAGAACACTACCGGAGACTGAAACTGGGATTTGATTGTATCAGGCAATATGGCCTAAAGCTTAATAAAAACAAATGTGTATTTCTCACTACTGGGCTAATTTATTTGGGACATAAAAATCACCTCAGAAAGACTCAAACCTGATCCCTCCAAGATAGAAGTAATCAAAAAAAATGACAAGTCTTAAAAACAGAGAAGACTTGCAGTGTTTTCTAGGCATGTAAATCTATCTATGCAGAGTTGTTCCCAACTACTCAAATGTCACTGTTCCACTCCAAACACTACTCCAAAATGATGTTGAATGGTCTTTTGATCAGCCACAACAGAAAGCCATCAATGAATTGAAAGACTTGATCACAAATCAACCCTCACTACAGTTCTATAATCACTTGATCCCAATAAAAACCTCAACAGACTCAAGTAAACTTGGGTTAGGAGCTGTCCTTGTAGAAAAGAGTTAGAGGGGCTGGCAACCCATAATATATGCATCATGTGCCACCACTTTAGCTGAGAAGAACTATTGCCCTTCGGAATGAGAGGATGTCAGTGTTTTATCTGGCTGCAAATGATTTCACAGATACGTGTATGGACATTACCTTGAAGTTGAAAATAACTACAAGCCTCTGTTGTCAATCTTCAAAAAGTCACTTACCAAAGCACCACCATATTGGCACTGCAACAGTATGATTACACCCTCAATTACAACCCAGAGAAAAATGCAGTAGTTCCTGACACACTGTCACGTGCATATTTAGATGACTGCACAACCGAAATCTTCACTGAAGACACGGGAGCCTATGTACATCCGATCAATGAATCAGAACCAATGACTGACAAAAAACTCAAAATTTACTGTCAAAAAAAAAAAAACAGTAACTGACGAGTCACTAAAACTCCTAGCTAGATATGCCCTTTATGGTTGGCCTGAAAACTAAAAGTAGAACCATCAGCAAAACCATTCTACAATACCAGGGAGGATATTTCAATGTTAAATGGTCTACTGTTCAAAGAGAACAGAATAATTGTCCCAAATAATCTACATGGAGAGGTCCAAAATCTCATCCACTCTGGACACCAAGGCCTTTAGATTTCTTCCTTTGGGGTCATCTCAAAAGTGAGGTCTATGCCAACAAGCCAGCAACAATTCAACAGCTGAAGGATGCGATAAGACATATTGGTGAGATAGAGGAGCAACTATGCAGAGAGGTCTTCAAAAATTTTGACCATCGGGTGGAAGTGTGCCGGCAAAGCCTTGACAGACATTTGGGCAATATTATTTTTCATACATAATTGCCATGACTTAAATAACCTGATCCAATAGAGAAATAAATAAATTTTCATGAATAACATTGATTTATTTAATGCCGACTTTAACCCGTCAATGAAACACTCTTTATATGTTCACGGTGATTTCTATATAGGGATACCTATATTATATAATCAGTAAAATTTTCATTTTAGTTTAGTACATTGTAATTATATGAAATATTAACAACAATTACCTATGAAAGATTTTCTCCTGTAGGCTTTAAAATTTAATAAAATTTTAAATTGCTTAAAATATTTTCTTAAATTTTTAAGATTACTGGTTAGTTAGGAAAACAAAAAGACTATATAAATAATCTGTTCACAAATCAGTCATCCCCACTTAAATTTCGTAAACATCAGGCTCTCAATATAAAGGGAGTTCCAATAACTTGGACTGATTTTAAATGTAAATTAAGTTAAGGTGTCTAAAGATTTTTTCTTTTTCTTTCAGATTGAACAACTTAAGTCTTCGGCAATTTCAAGCACGGAAAGAATAACAATCAAACAACGTGTTAAAGTTATCAAAGCCCATTACAAAAATAGACGTTCAAACAGAAATGCATTTCACACACTTCACAATTTTTTCAGTCAACATAATTGACCAACCGAGGGTGCAATTGGAAATGATGTTGTGGAGAGGTTCAATTCTTGTGTGCGATGATGAATAGAGGTGTCTGGATTTTCGGCCACATTCTCGTGCACTGAGGCAATATTTTCAGCTGAATGGCCTAAACAAGCACGCAACGGGGTTTTCGCATCTGTCACCGACCCAGTTTGTTTGAATTTACAAACAGTTTTTTCACTTGGGCTCTTGAAACTTTAACACACTATTTTGTTAATCTTTCCATGGTTTAAGTTGTTAAATCTAAAAGAAAAAGAAAAAAAAAATCATTAGATGCTTAAACTTAATTCACATTTTAAATCAGTTCAAGTTATTGTAACACCCTTTATATATATATATATATATATATATATTAAATTTGAAACAATAGAAATGTTACATCTAACTCAACGCTGTCTCTCTACCTCCCTACACTGCCCCACTTCGTGAGTTTCCTTATTATTGCCCGTCATAAATGTGTAAATATATTTTCATTTTTTCATTTCAACATTTGGAAATAAATCTGATGATCCACTGTCCTTTGGAAGGGCTGTGGTGAAATAATTTATTATATGGAACCTTAAAGTGGTCTGTTTTTATTTAAATTATTAGCTCTGATTTACATTGAGCTCTCTGGATTCTATCCTCATTGGGTCTACCCATACGGATTACCTAGTTTTTCCCAAACTAAATATATATATATATATATATATATATATATATATATATATATATAACAGATAATCTCCTTGCACATGTTCATTTTAAGATTAGAATGACAATTGACCATTGTATTATGCCCATATCTGACCATCTTTCTTAGCTACAGATAAATATAAGTTCATGATGATTTCCATGCCTATAAAATATAATCAATAAAATTTTAGTTTAGTACATTGTAATTTGTACATATATGAAGAATTATCTCTGAAAGTTTCTCCTGTAAGCTAAAATATGTGGAGAATCTATATAGTATTTGCATTTCCTGGAGATCTATGGCCATCAGACTAAAGATAGTCATTAATTAAATGATATAATTAATTGTTATCTTCATATTATAAAAAAAGTCTAACCCACAAAAACTGCATATCAAAACATGCTTAATCTAAAATTTTAAAATTTTCAATAATGTTTTCGGACTCTATTTTCAAAGACAAAATCCCATTGACCTTTCAGTGTCAATGACAGGGAGGAATGAAATAAATATTAAAAAAATTTAAACAAAATTTCACAACTTAAATCATCATTGTTAAAATGTCTTAGTTTTAGTATCTGTCTGTATTTCTGAGATGAGGTATTATGTACACTATTTACATTATTCGGACTATTGTCCTCATCTTTGTTGCCATATTTATTACAACGTTTTGGCCATTGTATGCTCTGACCTTCTTCAGGTGGTTAGAATGTCGAACTGAACCCTTTATTTCACTCACTGGGGTAGACTCTTCTAGTTCCACGTGCCATGTTTAATAGATGTCAGTTATCAGTTATAATTCCCCTCTCCAAGTTCTCCACTGCCTTAACCAGGTATTGAGCTCACACTCTTTGAGTCCTGTCACCGGATATAACCAACACCTTTATCCACTGTCCTCAAGGACACATGTGTATGAATTTCTGGGTATTATAAAGCTAATGTCTTCATCAACCATTTTTTACCAGTGTTCATATTGCAATTTTTGCTGTTATCATTATGTTTTTACCAGAGCTCATATTACAATTTTTATTATTATTGCTTTTCTCTGGCACTCCTTATTACTGGTTCCCATATTGTATTCATTTCTATGCTTGGTCGGCTCAGGAGATTTTTGTGGCCTAGCATATGTGCGGATTCCAATGAGTGAAATAAAGGGTTCAGTTCGACATTCCAACCACCTGAAGAAGGCCGAAACATTGTAATAAATATGGCGACAAAGATGAGGACAATAGTCCAAATAATGTAAATAGTGAAAATTATTTTCATTTTAAAAAAAAATTCATTAGAATAATTTATAAACGTTTGTAATTAAAATCATTTTAAAATTCTGTATTAATTATACAATGACAAGAGAACTGCCAATTTTTTAAAAATGTTATTTATATACAAAAATTAATATTTCTTTTAATTCATATTAGGCTATTATCTTTCAAATAAAACTGAAATTTAACATCATTGTTTTTAAATTATTATTATTGTTGTTTAAATGAAGTAGTGTCTTAGTTTATTATAATAGACATTATTGCTTTTTTGATGAATAATGAATTATTTTCATTTACAAAATTTCACGAGAATAAATTAAACTAGGGAGTTTCAATACTTCACTGAAAAAGATCATACTTTGATGAAAAAATGCCCTAAACTTGATAAAAAAATTTTTTATCTAAATGTTTGTTACTCTATTAAGAGGAAAAACTAAAGTATTTTTTGATTATTTTAAAAAAATTTTTAATCCTTTTCTTGCACATCCGAAATTTTAGTTAAAAATCTTTTTTTTTTGAGTCAGCAAAATTGACATAAAATCAATCATATCAGCCATTAGTGACATCTTTGTAAACAAAAGTGAAATTCTCCATTTAAAAAAAAAAAAAGAAAATAATTAATAATTCCAGTATGCCTCTCACTGATAAGCAATAAATTAATTATATTTAAAAAATGAAATTAAAATATTTAGTGAACTAGGATGTAAAAAAGAAAATTAAAAATTTTGAAAATGCGACAATGATGGCTATTTTCTAAGCATAACCTTGTGCCACTAGATGTGGCACAAGGCCGAAATTATGGGGATCGAACTGATCTAGCGAGACAAGCTTGCTAACCATTACACCACGCCGAGGTACCCAAATGCCACAATGATGGTCAGTCAGAGAATTTGATACGTGCTGAACAGAAAGACAGCAAAGCAATTTCTTAAGGCCTTTCTTTTAAAACACGTGACCTATTATTTCTGAACCATGCATCCCTAGTTTTGGAGAAAACGTTTTTAACAGTTTTTGCATATTAAAAATTAAAATATATTTTAAAAATACTGCCATGATGCAGATTGTAAAAACTAAAAAAGCTTTCAAATTTATAATCTATAAAAATAGATCTGTTTTAACAGCATTTAAAATACACAGATTCAAACTTAATTTTAAAATATTTATTTAACAAATTTATCACATTTTGTAATTAAAATTGGGAAAAAGAAAACAATTCTTGTAAAAATTCATTTTTCATCGGAAAAATATTTTGGCTTCAGAGATAGTGACCGTAATTATTATTCATAAAAGTCATTAAAATCTTTTTTAATTAAATAGTTTTACAATTCTGAGCCGAATTTTCGGTAGTATCGTGTCGAAATTTACGAAAAAACGATGATTTATAATATTCTTCAAAGTCTTCTGCTTTTTAATTAATTAATCATTAAAAAAAGCAGAAGATTTTGAAGAATATCGTTACTTACTACTAATCACAAAATTACACATTTCGAGCTTTCATAAAATTAAGTGGGTTGGAGAACAAATGTAAAAAAATATTTTTACCATGACTTTCTAAAAAATAAACATTTCAAAAATAATTTCATTCATTTTTTAATAAGTTCTGAAAGTTTCACTAGAATTCAACAAGTATTTGATTTTTGCAAGAATATCCAAATTGGTATATTTTTCAAGCGAAAAAAGGTACCAAAAAAGTAAAAACTAATGGTAAAATATGTGACTGCTGATGTAAAAAAAAAAAAAAGAGAAAAAAAAGATTTTTAACCAAAATTTCGAACGTGTTAGAAAGGATTTAGAATTTTAGAAAATTTAAAACAAAAGTAAAACATACTTTGGTTTTTCCTATAAATAATAAGATAAATATTTTGACGATAAAACTTTGTTTTTATTAAGTTTGGGTCCTTTTTTCATCATGACTGTTTTTTCGGTGAATTATTGAATAAACTAAAGTAAACGTTTAATTTTACAAATTAAATGACGAAGAAACCATCCTTACCAATGTTTTAAAAATGCTTAACAATTGTATTTATATGCGAAACTTAATTTTTCTTTTAATTCACATTTATTTACCTTTTTATGCTATTTTATTATCTTTCAAATAAAACTGAAATTTAACTTCAACGAAGACATTTATTTAAAATGTTTTTTTCGGGGCTTTTAGGAAGTCTGTGACGGTTTGTTTACTTTAAGTTAACTTACCTTTTTTTTTCAGGACTACTACAAAAACAAACAGGACTAAGTTGCTGTTGTTTTTGGATTGATATTTCTTTCTCAAGCTCGAAAATGTTTCACGATCTTTCTATTTTCAAATCACCTGCAATTAAAAAGAGATTTGAAAATAAAAGGCTTGTAGTTTCTGAACACAAACAGCGAACAGAAAGAAAAAAAAGAAAAAGAATTACAAAAAAGAAAAAAGAATTACAAAAAAAAAAGAATAGTTTGTATATACACTACACAGGCAATATGTCAGCAGAACATATCGTAGATCGCAATATCAATGTTTTTTTACTGATTTTTCATGAAAAATGCATTGCTGATAAAAAGTAAAAACTACAAAATTAAAAATCTCTTAAAAATCTAAGAGATTTGTTTCAATGAATATTATTAGTAAATTTAAGAGTTAATTAATTAACTGATTTTGGTAAAAAAAACAAAAAAAAAAAAACATGTTGTAATGTTTAAATTTTTGACCAACCAGAGGACTCGTTACATGTCGATTACAGCATTAAAAGTGACCTCTAGATTGACCACTTTCTTTATTTTCTTACGAGGTACCGTTACAAAACATTTATTTTTATACATTAAAAATTTATATTTTCAATTATTTCTTTTATTTTCTTACCTACTTGATGCTAAAATGATTAAAATGCAAACAATGAATTTTTTATTTTATTTTTAACTATTCTGATTTTAAAATAAAAAATGTATGAAACGAAAGTGATAAGAAGGAAATTAATGAAGAACTGCTGTATAAAAAATAAACATTTTTTTTATGTTAATGACAAAGTAAAACATACTGAGGCCCTTCTGCTTAGCTGACAAACAGGACTTCCTAAATAAATAGTATCAAATTTTGAAGCCGAATTGCGACTATGTGGTTGCAACTTACTTTCCTTATTGGGTAAAAATTCTTTAGTGGTTTAAAGCGATATATTTTGTAATTTTTTAACCAATAGGTTAATTAATTGATTCAGAAATTTTTGCAAAAAATCTTATAAATGTCGGATTTTAGAAAATCTTGGTAAAATAAAAAAAAAATAAAAAACATACGCAAACCGAATTATTTCGTTGGTTACATGTTGAACGCATTGTACCCCAAGCAGGGCGTTTTTCTTTTTTTCTCTGGATGAGTCCCACCCGATTTGTAGATGGAGGGTTATCAGGATTGTGCCTAATAGCATTTATTTCCTGAGTATACCGGCCTTGTATTTGGCTTCGTGAAGCTTCATGGATCATACAAATGTTTAGAGATTCTTGAAGTGTGAGAGTCTCACCTTTTGATAGTTTAATGTCCTACTTCAATTTAATAATATTTTATTTGTGATCTAACTAATTCCATTGGTTAAAAAAGATTCCAATACATTTCCTACATAACAGCACTGCAATTGACGAAATCTGTAAAAAAAAAGTGGATCAATGAGTCTTGATATTTCTCTGACACCTGATTGGTCAATTAATGCTAATATCATGTTTTCAACTATGTCCGAATTGTATCGACCTAGCCTCTGACTTGAATGAAAATACAATTCTGCTAAAAATCTGTATATGTGTTTCGAGCCTATCACGTGACGTACAACATTATAAATACAAGGACACATTTTCAACTCTTCCACTTTTTCCTGTTTTTCTCAGAACCACAACTATGTAGTTCAGTGAGGAGATATATATATCTGTCCCTGATAGGTAGATGCTATGACACACACGCACACACACGTACATATGAATATTGAACATCTCTTAACTCATCAACTACAAGCAACAGAAACTTATTTACTTCAAAATCTTCTGGGGCTATATGTTACCATTCAACATATTACCAGCTTTCCAAAATTCTTTCATTCATATTCAACACTCTCCAGTGAAAAATTAAAGTGGCAATTCAACTTTCCAATATTCAAGTGAAGATTACATTTTCTCTCAATCAACAAGTTTCTTTGAACTCATTTTACGCCAAATTTCAGCCTACACCTTCTTATTGAAGAACATTTTTCATTGAGACTGAACTTTATTTCATGAACTGAAATCTTTTCTGTGAGTTCAGATAAAAATATTTCCTCTTAAAAGGCTTTAAGAATTTCGAGTTAAAGGGAAATAACTCCTGCTATTAATTACAACTCTTACTGCACACACTTCTCTTGTTTGCTGACACATTTGTAAAGTAAAAAAATGTACGGATTGAATTGAGGCCGTTCAATACCGCTACAGCAGTAACTGTTTTTGCAACTCTGTGTGTCTGGTTCTTGCAATAATTTTTTCAATTAGACAGTCTTCAGTTTCTTAGCATCCGGAAATTGTAATTATTTTACCGGTAATTGGCATCTTGCCAAGAAATCAGTTATGTTTTCAACACCTAGCTGAGTATCTTTTTTTTGCAGATAGAATTGTGCAATTCTGAAATTCATTTGCAGTTCTAATTGTTCCCTTACTTTCTGCCAAGTTATTGCTGGATTCTGTTTGCTTCATTGTCAAACTTCCATGAATTGAAACGCCTCAGACCTTATTCTCCCTAGAGAATATGGTCCATCTGCTCCTCTACCAGTATACATTTTACAGAGAAGTACACGTTGCTTCATTTGTTGGAAGGATTTGAATGATTCCACCACATTTGATGCCATCCAAAACATAGCAGGTTCTTTCGACATCTTCTTCGTTAAAATCAGTAAAAATAAAAAATATCTACTTGGGTAAAATAGCGTAAGCAACCCTTTTTATATAATTTTTAATTTCTCTGTAATGCTAAAAATTTACGAAAATATTTTAGGTACTTTGGCTTTAAATCTATTATAGTTATCACTTTTATTTTCTGATAATGACGTATATGGACTTCCGTATTTACAAAAATCGGTACATTTATATGCACACACAAAATTTTTTTTTTTAAATACAGCCGGTCACTTATCTATTTATGCTTAGTAAATATAGTTTTTACTTGATAACGATATCATCTAACCAGCACAAATTAATGCAGAAATTTAAAATATTTAAAACTTTATAAATTATTCTAATTAACATTGTTAAAAAAATAAAAACCGTTCTTTTAAAATTTCATTATTCATTGAAAATCTTTTCTGAAAGCAATAATGCGCATCATATATCTTATTCATAAAACCAATTAAGTCTTTTTTTCTAATTAAATAACGTCTTTGTTTCATAGCATTTTTATCTTACGATTCAAAATATTTTCAGTAGCTGAGGGTTCCGTTTTATAAAAAGAAAATTGATGATTTAAATTTGTTAATTTCCAATCTGTTAATGGGAATGTCTATTTACTTTTCATAGGGTTACAAAAAGTTGTGACACAAGGCCGAAGGGGAAGTGGCGAAAAGCTGGTCTTCATTAGCTATCCTCGGCCTAGTTACTCACAATCACGACCCAATCATTCATTGCAATATACTCAATCACCTCGGGAACTCATCCATCACCTCCCAATCCTGCATATACCACAATACTGCATAATCGCAGGGGACCTACAAAATACCCCATGATGTAAAAATTTCATAAATGTTTAAAGTCTCTTTTTTTTTTATAAAAATATATAAAAATTTCATGATTCATGAAATGAGAGGAGAGGAGAGGGGATGAACTCAAAATAAAACAAAATATTCAAACTAAATTAAAAGATGTGTTAGTAGGACCCGGTCACTCCCTCAAAATAATAAGAGTGGACGCTGTATTCTGTCGTTTAACAGAATCAAGTAGAACGTGCACAAATGGAGTGGGTAGAAAAGATTAAAAGATGGAGTGCGAAAATCTGAAGCTGGCCCAGCCAAGATAAAAAAAAACAAACTGGAGAGGTTGCGAATCTCGACATAACATAACAAAAGAAAATGCCGGGAAACAGGCTGGGAACAATACTTACCCATAGTAACTAGGAAAACAAATAGTGTCTAACTGAGGGAGGGTTCACAGAAAACATCAAAGGGCATTTAAAAAAAGAAAATCAAGACTAGCTCCGTTCGCACGAATCTGTAATAGGAATGAATATTTATTTCGTGTAAAATACAAAGTTGTGGCACAAGGCCAAAAGGGGAAAACACTGGTCTTCATTAACTATCCTAGTCCTATTTAATCACAATCATGGCCCATTCATTCATTACAATTTACCCATGCATCACAAGAATTCATCCATCACCTCTCAATCCTACAAGTACCACAATACAGCATATTCTCGGAGGACCTAAAAAAAAAAAAAAACCACGACATAAAAATTTGTAAATATTCAAATATCTCTATATTTCTTTCCAAATTTTTCTCTTTTTTTTTTTTTTTTTTAAAACAAAATTATATAAAAATTACATGAAACATGAAAATGATGAGGGAGGGATAACACCCAAAATCGAAACTAAAAATACTACCAACTATCCAAATTAAAACAAAACATATGTTAGTAGAACCCATCTACCCACCTCAAAATAATAAAAGTGACTGCTGTATTCTGCCGTTTAACAGAATTGAGAAGTACACTCACTAATGGAGCGGGAAGGAAAAATTAAATGACGAGGCAGGAAAATCAAAGGATGACCTGGTTTTACACAAAACAGGTTCGCCAGTCACCCACCTTTCGCTGACATCTGTCGATATAAAAAAGCTTTCTATCAGATCTGATCTTCATCCTGAGCTGATGCTCAAAGTATCCAACCAGATCCTGATGAGAATAACACTCATATTGCAAGATTCCCTCTATCCGGAATGTTCACACCACCATTCTTTCTATGGCTAGCAACATGAGAAGCACCATTCGCTTCACCTGGAGAACAGGGGCAACACATTGTCACATGCATACGCGAGAATCGATGGACACAAGCTGATCAGGAGCGATACGAGCCGTCAACTTGCCGACATAGTCACAGAACAGTGGTAGATGTGTGAGGCTGTTTCTTCTAAACTTGGTCACACCGATGACAGTCGGGCAAATCGGCCCTGCCCCATGCGAAGACTACATTATTGAGGTGAGAATCATGTTCGGAATCAATTGCCAGATAAGCGAAAACTCAGGGCTGCTGAGATAGTACACCGCTGGTACCCAAGTCTAGTAAAAGGGCAACTCAGATGCCGAAAAGCTGAACTGGCCACAAAGACGGTCTGTCGCAAGCTCTTCCACTAGATCATGATACAATGGCCTATGAGGCCGTGAAAGGTCACTGGACCGAGGAATAGCCTTCAAGGCTGCCCGACACTCCCACAAGAATTTTGATTGATTCCGATGCTTACAATGGTGCTCAGCCTCTGAAACAGTGAGAGCAAAATGGTACAGCTAAGGAAGCCGTCCCTTAACACTCCCCTTCAACAATTGAGTCGTCCGTCAATGCACTGCATAAGAAAACCAATCTTTATTATTATTTACTGCAAATTTTATTAATTCTGTATTATTTATTTTACATTTTGACCATGACTTCTAACTTATCACTTCTCCAAGGGTGGAGTGGGGGAGTTCTGTGTATAATTGATATGAACATTAAGCGCTACAAAAATTAATCTTTTACCAAGATTTTCTAAAAAAAGAAACATTTCTATAAAATAATTTATTCCATTTGTGAATCGGTCCTGAAAGTTTCATTAAGATCTGACAATTATTTGTTTTTTTGCAAACATTTCCAAATGTTCTAAGAAGAATAAAAATAATATTTAATAATCAAAAAATCCTTTGGCTATTCCCCTTAATATTAGCATAACGATTTTGATGATAAAACTTTGTATTAAGTTTGGGGAATTTTTTCATCATGGTATGTTCATTTTTTAGTGAATCAATGGAGGTACCTACATTAAATGTATAAAATTTAAATCAACTGAAAACGAGTTAAATTATATTTTCGAGTTTCATACATTTCTTTTACTTTCATATGCAATGAGGCCTTATTTTTAACTACTCTGATTTTAAAATATATGAAACTCTAGTGCTTCAAAAAGAATAAAGTAATTAACGTACTAAAATAATCGATTTTCTTTATAAATTAAAAAGTAAAATAAAATCCCTTTAAAAAATTTACTCAAAAATGGCATTAAACCTTACATTTTTTGAATATTCAAATACATCTTTATTTAATAAAAAGACTTTTATTACAAACAGCAACAGGACAGATTTTAAAATTGCACTGAAACTGTCAGTCAGTTATGTGCCATGCATGATACATGCTTAGGCGATCATGTATCTTTCGATACATGACTGATGAGGTAGATTTTTTTTTCTGCAGTAGGTTGCTATTTCTTTCTATGGTAGACCAGTTACCATCCAAGGCTATAGAACACAGTCTGTCCTGCTATTTACCCTTATCTGGGGAAAGAAGAAGAGGATTCATACTTTCCCCAAGGGTATTAGCACGTAAGTGAAGGCAATGAATTCAACTGTAATTCGAAGTCGGCTCTCCGATTCCTCAATCCAAGCTGCTATCCATTACTCCACTGTGCCTCCTGAAACTGTACAAATGTTTTTTTAAATAAATATTCACTATTCAGTGTACATTTTCCTCTCAAATCTTAAATTATTAAATTACATGATAAATAATAATAATAATAATAAAGATAATAATAATGATACAAAATTACAAAACAATTATGCTCCAATTTTTTCCATTGTGCACTTAACTCTTAGACAAGATAACATGTTCTAATTGCAGTCCTGTTGGTCTTGTCGGTTATCCCCACTTAGTTTTGCCAATTTTGCAAAGAAGTCGTAAAAGGTGCTGTCAAGCAATTATAAAAATGGGACACTTCCTGTCTACGTTCTTTTCTCTCTCTTTTCTGCCTAGTATGTCATAGCTACAACATCCACAGGACCTTGTTCCCAAGCATGGGAATATCTTTCCACTTAGTGACTATTCACACACACACACACACAATTTCTCACTCATGACTCAATTATATAAAAAAAAAATACAGTCTTATTGGAATACATTCCATTTCCTTACACATATTATTTACATGTATAAGATATTGTTGCCACTCCTTTAAGTGACTATAGACGTGATCTCAACATGTACATACAGCAACAAGCTCAGAAAAAGAATGACATTTATTATCAACAATATATTTCCTTACATTGACTCTTTTGACTGTTGAAATAATCTGAGTAAGTTGATTCACAGGTGTCAGTTGGTTTCTGGTTTGTTTAGACAAGTGTTTAGTTTTACAAACTGAGATGAAATAAATCTTGTACTTTGAGAAAATGTTTAAAATCTGGCATAATACCTAAAACAGTGTGACGATCCTTCATAAACAACTACAGATGGTTAACTGTATATCTCCCTAAATATGTAGAATTTTATCCTTTTGGCATATATTTCATCTTCTGTTATTTCATTTACGTCATCGACTTATTTTCTCATAGTTCAGCTCCCAGAACCAGGCAATTTCTCCCTTGTGAAATGCCAGTGCCTTTCTTCTTATCAAGCATGACTTCATAAATAGTTGCCAAACAGCTTCAAAATTTGATACTATGAGGTAATAAACTTACTTTACAGAGTGGTTAAAAATCATAAAAAATTATCACTGTAAACCACACGTGTTTGCAAACATTGTTGTCAAGTTTTCAGGCAGTCAGACACGAACCTTTTTCTTTTTGACATGTTACGAAAACGAATATTTCAAGAATATTTCATTAAGTTAATCAATAAAACTACTTATTTTCCAATAAATTGCAAATTAAAAAATTAAAGAACGTGAAAATATAATATGTTTATGAACACAGTCTAAAAAACAAAGAATTACAATAACCTGTGTAAAAGAACAATTTGTCCCCTGCTTAAAAAGTTTGGTCTGAGGCAATATAAGAAAGCAATTTCAATCTTTTTTTTTTCATTTCTACTGTTTCATAAAATTTATATTTGCATTTTGTTTTCCTGTTCATTAATGTCACTGTTTTCCACTGCACTGAAAGTTTTTTTATGAAATTGAAACCATTCAGTATAACCAATACCCAAGGAAACAGTGTTGAAAAAGACTTTCAGATTTGAATAAAATTAAATTTCATCAACATTTGTACCATCAGTAAGAGGAAAGATTAAAAAAAAAAAAATAGGTATTTGTCAGTGCCAGTTTCACCTTAATGTTAAATATTACAAAGTAGTTTTTTGTAAATTTTTTGACTTTTTAAAAGCCACTTCATAAACTGACTGTCATTTCTGGAGAGCTATCTCAGCTATACTGTTTTCTTCCCCAAATGTGTTATCCAAATACACACAAACTAAACAAAACATGGATATTTATGTGATGATTTCTTTTGTAGTAAATTGCTAATAAATATGATAGTTATTTATAGTTGACAATTTATTCGAAAGTTTGATGATTGAACTTTAAGCCAAGTCATGAATTCTATGACTAAATTACCTTTAAAGCCTAAAACATGACTTTATGTGAATAATACCTACATTTTTACCATCTTTCAGTAAGGCTGAACTTGTCATCAGTGACCAGAGATGTAGGCTGAAACCTACTCACACTGAGAAACCAGTTTACTATTTTAAACAGTTAACCGTTTCAAACAAATCATAGAATTTTGCTCTCCTTAAAACTTATATGATTTATAGCATCATAGAGAATGACTGAGTCACAAAGTTGACCCCATCATTATTGAAATAGTGGCATAAGTCAACTAAATATTGAATAATAACTAATCATCATCATCATCATCATCACACAAGAGAATGAATGGCTTCCTTAGAAAAAATACTAAATTAAAAACCAAAACTGTACCAGAAACCAAGGAAAAGAAAAACAAAATCAATACGGAAACCAAAATTTCCAAACTGCCAATCGCTACTATATAGCACAGAATTTGAACCAAATATAACACCAGAAATAACACAAAGGAAAATTTTCTGAAGTATAAGTAAACATGTTTTTTGGCGGATTAATTTTGGAAAGATTGATCAATAATAATAAGAGGAAGAATAAAGAATGGTACAAAAATAATAAGAGACAAACAATATATATATATTTCGATATAAGTACTGGGTATATATTTTACAGAACAGCAAAATCTATAGTGGAACTTAACGTGTTGTCCAAATTTTCAATAACATAATCTTTTAAATGCACAGGTATTTTTCATAACTTGCTGGGGTATCTTCAGGTAGATCTTGCACAATTTCCAGCTCTGATGCTAATATGTCATTTGAGATGAGAATTTAGTGAAAAAATAACTTTAAAAATTTCAGTGTACTATTTGTTTGTCCGTCTGAGCTAACATGTATTCATGACATGAGGACTTAAAAAAATTAGTCAACAGATTTCATTAGAATAATTTTTCATATATGTGTTAACATGTATCTTCAGAAAATTAGATTTGTGTTATCTTATGTGTTTTTAGAGACGAAATCTGGGAAAACTTAAATCCATAGATTTCACAGATGAAACGTTTCTCTCCTGTGTGTGTTAACATGTTGTTTGAGAGCTGAATTTATGAAAAACTTAAATCCACAGATTTCACAGATGAAACGTTTCTCTCCTGTGTGTGTTAACATGTTGTTTGAGAGCTGAATTTATGAAAAACTTAAATCCACAGATTTCACAGATGAAACGTTTCTCTCCTGTGTGTGTTAACATGTTGTTTGAGAGCTGAATTTATGAAAAACTTAAATCCACAGATTTCACAGATGAAACGTTTCTCTCCTGTGTGTGTTAACATGTTGTTTGAGAGCTGAATTTATGAAAAACTTAAATCCACAGATTTCACAGATGAAACGTTTCTCTCCTGTGTGTGTTAACATGTTGTTTGAGAGCTGAATTTATGAAAAACTTAAATCCACAGATTTCAGAGTGAAATGGTTTTTCTTCAGTGTGTGTTAACATCAGTTTATGGGAAATTAATTTTTGGAAGATTTATGTCCACATATTTCACAGTGTAAACATTTCTCTTCAGTGTGTTTAAACTTGTGTTGTTTGAGATGTGAATTTAGGGAAAATTTATTTGCACAGATTTCACAGTGGAAACATTTCACTCTAGTTTGTGTTAACAGATGTCTTTTGAGATGATTTAAATGCACAGATTTCACAGTGTGTGTTAGCCCGAGTTTTTTGAGATATATGTTTTGGGAAAATTTAAATCTGTGGATTTCACAACGGAAAGATTTCTCTGCTGTGTGTTAACAGGTGTCTTTTGAGAGAGGAATTGTGTGAAGATTTAAACTGACATATTTCGCAGTGGAATGGTTTCTCTCCAGTGTGTGTTAACATGTGATTTCTGAGATCAGCATTTCGAGAAAAGTTGAATCCACAGATTTCACAGTGGAAACGTTTCTCACCAGTGTGTGTTAACATATGTGATTTGAGATTTGAATTCCGGGAAGACTTAAATCCACAAATTTCACATTGGAATGGTTTCTCTCCGGTGTGTGTTAACATGTGTGTTTTGAGAGATGAATGTTGGGTAAACTTATATCCACAGATTTCACAGCTGAAACATTTCTCTCCTGCATGTGTTAACATGTGTTGTTTGAGTTTTGAATTTAGGGAAAACTTAAATCCACAGATTCCACAGTGGAAAGGATTTGCACCAGAGTGTGTTAACATGTGTTTTTTGAGATGTGAATTTTGGGAATATTTAAGTCCACAGAGTTCACATTGGAATGGTTTCTCTCCAGTGTGTGTTAACAGGTGTCTCTTGAGGGATGAACTGTGACAAGATTGAAATCCACAGATTTCACAGTGGAAAGTTTTCTCCACAGCATGTGTTAACAAATGTTTTTTAAGATTTGAATTTTGGGAAGATTTAAATCCACAGATTTCACAATGGAATGGTTTCTCTCCAGTGTGTGTTAATATGTGTCTTTTGAGAGATGAACTTTGGGAACATTTAAATCCACATATTTCACAGTGGAAATGTTTCTCTACAGTGTGTGTTAACATGTGTTTTTTGAGTGTTGATTTTTGGAAAAAGTTGCATCCACAAGTTTCACAGTGGAATGGTTTCTCCCCAGTGTGTGTTAGGATGTGTTTTTTGAGATCTGCATTTCGAAAAAAGTTGAATCCACAGATTTCACAGTGGAAACGTTTCTCACCAGTGTGTGTTAACATATGTGATTTGAGATTTGAATTTCTGGAGCACTTAAATCCACAAATTTCACAGTGAAATGGTTTCTCTCCAGTGTGTGTTAACATGTGTGTTTTGAGAGATGAATGTTGGGTAAACTTATATCCACAGATTTCACAGTTCAAACTTTTATCAGCAGTGGCAGTGTTCATGTTTGTTTTGAGATTTGAATTCATCGAAGCAAAGATTTCATAGAAAATGGTTTCTCCCCTATGGATATTCTTTTATGTATTTCCTGTGTGGACTTATCATTTACTACTAATCCATGAATTTCACAATGTAAGAATATCTTTTTTTCTCATGAATATTCACCATGCTTTCAGGTAGTCTCAATGAAGCAAACTGAAAAAGAAAATATATATTAAATGAGCACTGGAGTATGAAAACACACTATATAGGGTTTTGAAAGACACATTTTCAGTTTTCTCAAATCTGTTCCCAAAATCATAAAAAATGTTTCATTATTTTGTATGTTGGTGAAACAAAGATATGTAAATTGTTAATTTAAAGGGATTTGTGATCAACTAAACTTTTTGAACATGAAGAAATGAAGGTAGAAAGACTGAAATCAATTGTACAATATCTGTGGTGTTATGTTACAGCAGATACTGCATTCATATTTCTCACCAGTCCATCAATGGAAGTCAGATGCAGGGGTTGGTTGATCTGGGACCACTGAATGCAGATATGACCTCACACCTGTATCCAATATGACAGGCATAAGAATGATAATGTTGGAGAGATGGATATCGAAACAATAGTCCCAGAGAGGATTTGAGCAGATTCTCACACACTACAGAAAGAGGGTGTCAGATTAACATTCGATACTTGGGGCGCAAGATGAAAACAAAGGTGCTTGCCATACGATGGCTGAGAGGAAGTGGTGAAATATTGGTGTGAATAAAATGTAAATTAGTGAAGATTCAAGTCTTGTGTTATCATTTAATTGGCATTCATTATTTACTAACCAGTTATGCATAGAGAAAGAAAACCAAAGGAAACCTATCCAATATCTTTATGAAAGTGCCATGGCAATTTACAGACAAAAAATAAGTCAAATGATTCTAGTTAATATTGGAATAATGATGGCAAAATTTGAACATTAAGTCAATGACTATCTACTGAAGTGAATCATGAATTATAAAAATAAATTCTTCTGCTAAGAAATGTTAGGTTGTTACTTAGACCAGGAAAACTGTAACTTCTGTTAGAAAAACAAAAAAACAGACAAAATCAGGTCAATTTGGATTTATTGTTTACCACAGAGATAATATCTAACAGTAGATTGCAACAAGGGGAAATAAATCTTTCACAAATGTTCCATAACTTTTCCGGAAAGACATTGAATGGTAACTGATATCTTTTTCACAACTTTTGTGTAGTACAGTGGATGTTAATGATTAAGTATAACTTAAAACTTCAATTTTAAATAAAACAGTATTTGATTACAACTGCAATACATAACACAATCAAAAAAAGTAAGAGTCAATCAAGCTTGTAAAAAAATTCAGTGAATACCTTCATAGAAGTGCAACTCACTTAATGTCCAAGAGTCATTCAATAATCACTCAACAATTAACTAGTAATCCACTCATAATCAACCAATAGTCAACTTATAATTCACTGCTGTCAATAGCCTGACACCACCATTTATACACCTAGTAGAAAACATTCATAAGACAAGAGTGTCACGCTCAAACCCCAGTGTCAGCAGCTACCATTTTCTTTCTATATGGCAACAATACCTTTAATATTTGTTCAATTTGATTTTGATTTGCTTACAAATCACAAAAGTAAACAAAATGATACATTTTTCCTTTATTTTGGTAATTTTCTTGCTCTAAAATTATGTGCATTTTATACGTCAATATAAGCTTGATTCCATAGAATTTTTCTCTTTTTTTAATTGTGTCTTATACTCTGTAGCAATCTATACTCAAAGGATTATGGTATATTTTACAACTTGTAAATATATTTGTATGTTTGTGATCTTTGTTTTTTCTTCAAATATCAGTGATATTTTGGCTCTTCAATTCTCGGCTATATGTGCATTTCCACCCCTGGTAAATGTAGCTCCTTCAAAGGGCAGAATCTTATTTCAAAAGAAAACAGACCAACTACAGGGGCCCAAATACTCTAGTCTGAATTGTTTCAAAGTAAATCAATTTAAATATGAAAATAAATAAATCTCTTATATTTTTAATTTTTTTCTAGTTTTAACAGGGATGCAGGGGTGGCAGCTGATACTAATCCATACATGAATCCAGCTTTGGCCATATCATTGAACATATATATATATATATATATATATATATATATATATGTATGTATACAAGAAACAGGATCTCAAACTTCATATGGAAAAATATTCAAATATATATAAAATATATGACAGATTATCTTTTAACAACCTTATAAATGTTCATTTTTCTCATGAGGTTTCTTTCTTTTTGACTCAATTTCCAGCTACTACACTAATATATATATATATATATATATATATATATATATATATATACGCACACACACACACACACACACACACACACACACACACAAGAAACTATTAGTCATGGTTGGTCATGTGCACACCAGATTATTATCATATATATAAAATACATGCACTGTCATTGCAGCATTGAGCACTTTTTTCTTATGTACCATTTTAGTATAGTTCTTTGAGTCTTTATTACTTTTGGTGTGGATGTTCAAAAAGGAAATAATTCTGAATTACTCTCTTTGACTACTTTTCCCTACTGGAAGAGTAATATGATAATTCAATAACTCTTAAATTCAGAATAATTTACCAAAAATCATATTGGGTCTAAGTAGTCTAATGTGCATAAATAAACATCGTTTAATTTAATTAAATTTTAAGTAAAAAGTAAATATAATAAGAAAAAACATATTGGGTGCAATTAGATATTTTATTATATAAAACTGTGACAAAAAAAATGAACAAAAGCAATTTATTATACTCAAAAGTAGGTTTCTTCATAAAATTGTTAAAAAAGAGTATGGTATGAGAAAAACGGTCTTAAACTTGACAAAAACAACATTTTATCTTTTAAATGTCTGTGTTATTATTTTTTATTTTTCTAAATTGTTTAATCCTTCCTAGCATATCCAAAATTTTAGTTAAATACTTCTTTTTTTTTTGGGTCAATGAAATTACCATAAAATCGACATGTTCACCATTTTTGAGAATTTGTAAACAAAAAATAATTCTACATTTAAAAATCTTGTAAAAATTAATTATACCTTTTTCAAATTATATTTGAGGAAAATTAGAAAATGTAAAGTTTATTTAATATATTTTGAAACAAACATTACTTACTTTCTTAGCAGGAAAAATGTATTTAAAAAAAAGTGAAAGTATGTCTTTACAACAGTGACGATTGACAATCGATGAAGATTGATTCATGACACTTTAACACCTAACATGAGGACAAGTTATATGGAAGAACAGAAGTGATGTAATTTTTTTTACTTTAAGCTTTTTTTAAAGTTTAAGTGAAGCAACTTATTTACCTCATAATTTTTAATAAGTATCAAATACTTAGCAGTCTAATATTTCATTTTTTAGGCAATTTAGCTTTAACCTTATGTTTGTTGAAGATTCTTTCTGTAAAAATTAAAAATACTACAAAAAAATAAAAAATTTCATAACTGCTGAAAGGAAGATATCATTTTTTATTCATTAATTTTTATATTATCTCATTTATGAAAAAATGTCATAACTGAGATAATACATAAATAGACAATATAAATTTCTTAAGATAGGTACCTAATAACTGTAGGTACCCTTCTCATTTTTTCCATATTTTATAATCTTAATATGACTTTTGAAGATAAAAAAATTATTTCAATTAATTACCTTTGTTTTAATTTCAAGTAAGTTACTTGAAACTAAAAAAAAATAATTGTAGGTAACTTTGTTCATATACGTTTCATTTCAACAGCTAATGCATTGAATCTTCTTAGCACATTAGAAATAAAGCTAAACTGACAGAACATATTTTCTAGGCAGATTTAATTACATCTGCCTAGAAAATATGTTCTATCAGTTGAGATAAAATTATTTTTTGCACATTTTTAATTTTTGAAGTTTAAAGCTTTGTAATAACAATATGCTTGAAAAAAAAAAATGACTTATGATTCCTTTTGTATAACAAATGTCTTAATATTTTGTTGTCCTTTATTATCGAGTTGAAAACTGCATAATTTCACCTAAGTTAAAATGTGTTTATGACAAAAAGTTTTGATATTATAGAGAAGACAAACATTTTTGTGAATTTCTCTTTCATAAATTCGTAAAGTTGCAAAGTTTCAAGCTTGTGACTCCAATGAATACTTTTTTACAGTAAGTTCAGTAGTGTATACTTTTGACTCTTTTTTTTTAACCCTTTTTTGCCCCATTATTAAATTGTATTTCTGTTTGTTTTTACATGGACCAAATATTTTTATTTTTTTATTGATTTACTATTAAAAGAAAAGTTTAATTTTTCTGCCCAGAATTTTTTTATTAGTTAAAAAGTAGGACTCCTTGGAGAATGTGAATCATCCAATTTTCTTTTTAAACTTTTACTGTTTTAACTAAAAATCTGCTCCAAATGGTAAACTAAAAAAATGTAATCAAACTATGATATTATTTAATTAGAAGAGATTTTGATTGCTTTTTTAAATAAGTTATGTTAAGGACACTAATGTCTTAAGAAAATTTTTTTTGATGAATAATGAATTTTTACAAGATTTTTTTGATTTTTTTAAAATCTTAATTATAATAATTTAAAAATTGTTTAAAATTCTGCATTACTTTTCTTTTTTTGTAATTAAGTGGAAATGAAATTTACAAATCAAAAATTGAAAAGCTTAATAAACATCATCTTACTATTACATTTTTGTAATAATTTCTTATTGTTTTACTTTAATCATTCCCTTTTCTTAAATATGGTAGCCTAAACATGTCATTATGAAAAGTTCATGTGCTCCAACAAATTTCTCCCTTTACAGAGAAATTCGCTTGTCTGCAATTCATTATTCATTAGTACTTACATTTCAACAGGTTTTCAATATAATCTCTTTAGCTTTAAAAATTTAAAATTTAAAGTAACTTTTACTCTTTTCAATTTCTATTTCACCAAATATTTTCATTTTATGTATTTATATTTTATATTAGTGTGGGTCATACTTCAGTTATGTCATTTTTTTGTTTAACTTTTTTTTTAAGAAGAAACAAGATTTTTTTTGTTAGTAGATTTTTTACTTTTTTTCAGTTTATTCTTTTTAATGACAGTTAATAAAGACATTTTATTTAATTTTATTTCTTTCATATTTTAAATGTTTTCTCATTTTTTTTTATCAATTTTGAATAGTTTTCAACAGCGAGTATTCATAATTTGTTGGATTGAAGAAAATAGAAAAAAATGTTTTTTAGCAAATGTAAATTAAAGTTTATTAACTATTAATGATTAAAGAATATTTTAATTATAAAAAAATTTCCAGATCAATGCGTTAATTTTCTTGCTTACTTTAATTTCATCTGTTATTAAATTTTAAAATTATTTAAGAAAATTTTATAGAATTTTAAGTTCTTTTATTTTTTTCATAAAGCATCTGCAAACAACTAAAAGTGAATAAAATATTAGATAATTGCTGAAAATATGTTAAATTGTAAAAATTACTAGGTAGTTAAAAACCAAAAAAAGTGAGTTCACTTAGATTTTGCACATTTATGTCAATTCTGGGTATCCATACTAGCTGTCATCACCTTGGAACTTATCAATACATCAATAAAGATAAAAGAAAAACAGGATCTGTCATTAAGAAATGCTTGTATATTACTTTTTATCCTATAAGTAATGTTTATTTCAAATCAGATTAATTTAACTTTAAATTTGCTAATTTGACTCAAATGATGTGTCATAAATATATACTTTATTTTTGGAAGATTTTTAAAACCAATAATTTTGTTTTGCTTACAAATTTCTTAAAATTAAGAAAACGGCTGCTTGTAAGAAGATTTTCTGAAATCGACCAAAGAGTTGAGATTCCGATCTATATAATTTCTATTTGAAATACACCAGAATATTTTACTTACTGGAAATTGTAAATTTAATCATTTAGTTTTCAATTAAAGCTAAAATGAAATCTTCAAGAATGCTTTTTCATTTTAAAAAATTAATTTTAAATAGGTACCTCCACTAGATCACATAAAAAACAGCATCAGATAATGAAAAAAAACTACAAACTCAACAAAAACAATGTTTCACCGTCAAAATGTTTATGTTATTATTAAGAGGAAAAACCAAAGTATTTTTTATTATTTTTTACTCCTTTCTAGCACGTTTGCAATTTTGGTTAAAAATTTCGTTTTTTTTTATGACAGCAGCGAACTAGAGAAATAAGGTTAGTTTATTTTGCACTTTTTACATTGATTTGGAAATTCTTGCAAAATTGAAATAATTGTCAGATTTTAATGAAACTTTCAGGACATATTCAGAAGTGAATGAAATTATTTTTAAAATTTTTATTTTTAGAAAATCTTGGTAAAAATTTTTTTTTTCACTTATGTTACCACCCACTTACATAATTTCATGAAATTTTGAGAAATTAAATTTTCAAGGGAAGGATTTTTTATTAGTTAAAAACGGAACTCATTGGAGAAAGTAAATCAATTTTTTTTTGTCATAAAAAATCTGCTCTGAATTGTAAAATAAAAAATGCAATGAAACTGTGACATTATTTAATTAGAAAAGCTTTTAACTGCTTTTGTAAATAAGTTATATATTAAGGACACTATTATCTAATGAAATAAAAAAATTTTAATGAATTTTTACAAGAAGTTTTTCATTTTTAAAAATTTTAATTATAATAATATAATAGTTAAAAAATCATTTAAAATTCTTCATTGCTTTCAAGAATACAACTTGGTGATATCGTTAAGTGAGAAGTAAATCTACAAATCAAAATTTGAAAAAAACCAAAGTATTTTTTTATTATTTTTTACCTCTTTCTCTCATAACTGTCATTTGTACACGAATATATTAAAAATATTTTTTAGTGAAAAAAAGGTTCCTAATTTCTATCTATGGGAATCTATACATGACATAATCCTTAAAAAGATCACATAATTTAAGTGTCGTCTGACACACTGCAATTATTTAACTTAGTTTTGTTTCATCATTAACAACTTTGCAAATCATCCCCACAAAATATATAAAAAAAAAAAATTTTACTTTTCTTAATTGCTATTTCACTAAATATTTTTATTTTATGTATTTATTTTAGTTTGGGTCATACTTCAATTAATTAATTTTTTTTTTAAGGTAGTAAACTAAAAAACCTAATTTCATAAAGCTTCTTGAAACCTGAGTAAAAGTCAAAGCATTAAATAATTGCTGAAAATATGTTAATATGTTCAAATTAAAATAACTAGGTAGTTAAAAACTAAAAAAAATGTGTTCACTTAGTTTTTGTAAATTTCTGGTCATCCATAAGAGCTGTCACCACCTTAAGAGCTTCTCAATAAATCAATTAATATCAAAGAAAGAGGAACCCATCATTAAGAAATGCTTGTATATTGTTTTTTTTATGCTATAAGAAATATTTATTTCAAATCAGATTAATTTAACTTTAAATTCTCTAATTTTACTCAAATAATGTATCACAAATCTATAATTTAATTTTTTTAATTTTTAAAGAATTTTAAACCTGATAAACTTGTTTGTTTACAAATTTCTTAAGAATTAAGAAAATGACCACTTTTAAGAAAAATTTTTTTTTTAAATCGAGAAAATTATTTGACATTCCAATCTATATAATTGCTATCTGAAATACACCAGAATATTTTACTTTGTTGAAATAAAAAATTTAATCATTTAAATTTAAATTAAAACTAGAATGAAATCTTCAAGAATGCTTTTTCATTTTTAAATTTGGGTACCACTTTTTCGTGGAAAAACAGCAGAGTGTAATGAAAAAGGCCATACACTTAATAAAAATCAAATTTTATCGTCAAAATGTTTACGTTATTATTAAGATGAAAGACCAGAGTACTTTTTAATTATTGTTTGAAAGTTTTTAATCCTTTCTAACATGTTCGAAATTTTGGTTAAAATCTTGTTTTGTTTATGTCAATACAGTAACATTGACTTTTTTTTTTGAAAACACATTGATTTGGAAATTCTTGTAAAAAATCAAATAATTGTCCGATTTTAATGAAATTTTCAGGACTTATTCACAAATGAATGAAATTATTTTTGAAATTTATTTTAGAAAATTTTGATAAAAAATCTTTTTTTTTTCATGAAATTTTGCACAAAAGTAAAACCTTTGTATTTCCTGAATTTTTTTTATTTGTTAAAAGTAGGAGTCCTTGGAGATTGTAAATCACCTATTTTTTTTTTTCAAATTTGAGCTATTCTAACTGAAAATCTGCTCTGAATTGAAAAATAATGAATTCAATAAAAATAAATTAAACCTTAGGCATTGAAAATTTACACAGAATTTATGCAGGTACCTCTAGCACTGCACTTCTGGTGTTCTTTTTTTTGTTTTTTTTTTAGGCTACTGTGCATAAATAAACGTTATTAAATTTTAAGTAAACATTATTTTTACAAAATACAATTGATCCATAAAATTACTAAATGACATCGAAACATATCTTGAGGATAAATACTGGATTTTTAAGAGATTTTATGATTTTAACATTTGTTTTACTTTTCTTTTACTTTTCGTCTCTAACGGCGGCTTGGTGTCTTTTAAGAATTCCTTAAATCTTTATACGTAAATTGTTTTTTTCTTGTAATTAGTATTGGGTTTTGGCTATTATCTTTTAAAGAAAAAGAGAAATATATTATGATCGAACTTACCTTTTCAGGGCGAATCGAAACATTTTTCATACAACAGACTGTTGTTGTTGGACTTGATATTTCTTTCTATAGCTCGACAATATTTTGTAATCAATAAAACTTCCTATTTTTATAGAAATTGCAATTAAGAAAGATTAATTATTTGAAAATTGAACGCATGTAGTTTCTGAACACAAAAAACGAACGGAACAAAGGAATTTACAGTAACCGGTGTCAAAGAAGAATTTGTTTCTTGCTCAAAAATACTTTGGATGAACACAATATGCCGGAACATTGAATCGCAAACACAATATCATTTTCTGAACGTTATATAAAGTCTTTATTAGTGAAAAGTGAAAACAAATTAAAAACAGGTACCTTCACAGATGCCATAGCTTAGTTTTAAAATTAATTTCTTAAAATAATTTTTTTTTCTTGAAGCTTTTGTTTTAGTTTAATTTTTTTAAGCAATATCAATTTACTTCCAATAAGAAGCTGAAGCAATATATTTCAGAATTTCACAGTTCACTGTATTTCAGAAACTGATGTAATTTGATTTGACTGGAAGCATTTTTAAAATATTTTGTTAACTTAACAGTTAAATTAATTAGCTCATTGGAACTGCCTCTTAGTCGTCTTTCATTGCAATAAAATTCTCTTTATTAAAAAATCTTTCAGACATATTTTTCTGAAAGTTTATTTGAGGAATATTATTATTAGCTGATTTTAAACAAATATTATTTTCTACATTTATCGCAGAAATGCATTGATGATATCTTGATGTTCTATGGAGGCATTTTTAGCCGTAAATAATAATTGTATGTACCGGATATAAGAGAGATTTTTATCTGGTCCCAAATTAGAGCCATACTTACCAAAACAAAATAGACCAAACCTGGATATAAGAGAAACCCGGATATAAGAGGCTTCTTCTCCGGTCCCGACAACTCTCTTATATCCGGGTTACACTGTATAACTTGAACGCCTTTTATATATAATTTTTAAGTATGCAGTAATCTTAAAAATTTAAGAAAATATTCTACGTACTCTAATGTTTTATTGAATTTTAGATACTTTCTGACATTAAATTTATTATAGTTATCGTTCTTATTTTCTGATTATGTTGTGTATGGCCGTCCGTACTTAGAGAAAGCGGCACGTTTATGCACATACAAAAAAAAAAAAGAAATTCAAAATTCTTTAAAAAATATTGGTGTTTAAGTTTGATGATTTGTATTACGCTTTTCCATTTATGATTAGCAAATGTAGTTTTTACTTAAAAAAAAAGTATCATCTAAAAGGGTGAAATTAATATAGAAAAATTTTAAATAATTAAAATTTAAAAAATTAAACTATTGTAAATATTAAATTCACTATTCATCGAAAAATGTTCTTAAGACAATTAATTGTGACTTTAACAAATCTTGAAAGTTTTTCTAATTAAATAATGTCTTAAGTTTATTGCATTTTTTATTTCAGGATTCAGAGGTGATTTTTGCAGTGTAACCCAGATATAAGAGAGTTGTCGGGGCCGGAGAATAAGTCTCTTATATCCGTGTTTCTCTTATATCCAGGTTTGGTCTATTTTGTTTTATTAACACAGGCTCTATTTGGGACCAGAGAAAATCGCTCTTATATCCGTGTTTCTCTTATATCCGGGTCTCTTATATCCTCGTTACACTGTAATTGGTGTTTCGGTTTGACAAAAAAAAAACAATACAATTTGATGATAAAATTTTCAGGAGCCCTGAAGGAGGGTGGAATTTCAATTTCTCGAAATTTCGTAAAATTAAAAAAAACTATGGTGTAACAGACGTAAAAAAGAATATTTTTACCAAGATTTTCTAAAAAAAATTCCAGAGATAATAAAATTCATTTGTGAATAAATCCTGAAAGTATCATTAAAATCCGACAATTATTTGATTTTGGCAAAAGACGCCAAAATTTCCTGTACTAAATTTTGGTCTCCCGACGGCACAAGATAAACAAAATGTTAGAAAGGATTTAAAAAATTTAGTAAAATAATCAAAAAGTACTTTGCTCTTTCTTCTTTCTTAATAATAACAAACATTTTTAACGATAAAACTTCATCATGGTAATTAGTGGGGTTACTTATATTCTGATTTTTAGAAATATTAAATTTGAATCAGCTTGAAATTAAAACTAACAAAAAATTCGTTTTAAACGTTAGGCATTGCGAATCTGAGCACGTTTGAAGTCTCACTGTCTCTGGGATTATCGGATTAATAAAAATAAAAAAATTGTCATTTTAGTAAATTGATGTTATATTTAGCACCCAGACTCCAGAGGCCTAGTCATCACTCTGTCTCCTCCACAGGAGGTACAAGCAATTGGCTGCTTATTTTGTCAATTTCATCATTTTTATAATTAAGTTAAAAAAATAATTTAAGCATTTTTTATGCGTGTAAAGTTGTTTTTTTTTTTTTTCATTGTTCGTGTGTCTGTATGTGTGTGTGCTTGCATTCGTGCTACTGGAATTTAACGGCCACGCGTGGAATGGGCCGAAATGAGGGCTCAATCAGTGCCCTTGTAGAAGTCATGTATTACTCTCGGCAGACCCCTAGGCTATATAAAATCCAATTGCCAGAATTCGGCCTCCTTTTTTTTGTTCGTTTTCTTTTGCGACTGTCTTGACCCATTGACTGGGGTCTTGCACTCAGTGTGACAGACTGCTTTACCCTGCTCCTTAATGGCCAGAGAGTAGCAGCTGCCACTACTGACATGTGCAACGTCCAACCCAGATACAAGCCTGCTACCCAGAGGAAGCTAGGAGTACTACTTAGAAGCCCACTATCACCGGTATAGACTGACCGTCCTACCAGTTACAAGGACGAATCTTTTAGCAAGCTAAGTCTTGCGCACTTTGTTTGTAACCATACTTAAAACCTTTTCCTTTTTTTGTAGTAAATTAATTAAACTCAAATGGTTGTTGTGTTTCCTTTCTCCAAAAGCTGATGTTCCAGTTTGCCTGTACGCAGTTAGCTTCCCAGAGTGTCAATGTTAAATGTAACAATATTTCATCCGGTGTCACAAACATATTTCTTGAATGTTCTAGGGTTTTCTTAAGTTTTGAAAATGTAGGTGTATTCCATTTTTTGCTTAAATAATTAAAATTAAATTCTTAATGCTGAAATGGTAATATATATACATACATACATACATACATACATACATACATATATATATATATATATATATATATATATATATATATATATATATATATATAAATATAAAAGTGAACATAGAAGTCAACACTTAGAGGTCTGTTTCATGCTAGATGCAATCGTCAGGGTGGCCTCACGATTGCATCTAGCATGAAACAGACTGTCGCCTCTAAGTGTTGACTTCTATGTTCACTTTTATATTTACACACGCTCTATCTCTGATATTGAGCACTTTATCCCATAAATATAGCACACTTTAAGACTATATTTCTTCATATATATATATATATATATATATATATATATATGAACAATGAAAATCTTGGTAATCCGTATGGATAATCCCAAGGAGGATGAAATCCGGAGAGCTCAATGTTAAATCAGAGCGATTAATTTAATGAAAACAGAAAACTTCAAGGGTTCATTGGTTATAATTTATTTCTCCAGGGAATTTCTTTTTCCCTGGCTCATCAGACTACACTTCCAAGGGCGAAAAAATAAATTTAAATTTACGTATGTTTTTTATACACTTTTGTATTAAGTTTATGTAAGGTGATATAGAGAGTGGGGATAGTGCTGTAGATGAACGTACTGCAAGGCGTTGGTTTCGAAAATTCAAGTCGGGAGATTTGTCTCTCCGTGATGAGCCTCGCAGTGGACGACCACAGGTCTTGAATGACGGAGTCCTGAAGGCGGCCATTGAAGAGGACAGTAGTCTAACGTGTGGTGAACTTGCAAGACAGTTCAACGTTTCCGATGAAATAGACTTCACCTGCACCTCCTAGGTAAAACGTACAAACTGAGCAAGTGGGTTCCGCAAACGCTGTCGGAGGTCCACAAGGGACAACGAGTGGCAGCCTGCGTATCGCTGCTTTCTCGCCACCGTACCGCATCCTTATTCAATCGAGTGCTTACCAGTGATGAAAAGTGGGTTCTGTACGAAAATCCCAAGCGTTCCAGACATTGGTTGTCTCCTCAGGATGATGTCCCTTACACCGCAAGACCGCCTATGCACCCACGCAAGATTATGCTTTGTCTCAGGTGGACAGGTCGTCAAGTGGTTCATTATGAACTGTTACCAACGAGCCAAACGGTCACTGGTCAATTTCTGAGATGAGTTATCGTAACTTTTTTTTAGATATTTTCATACTTTGGCATGAAATTCACCACTGGAATATGCAAAGACGATATTACAGATTTTATTATTTAAAAAAAAAACTATCAAGGAAATGACTCGGATTTCAGCAAAGTGTTCATCCAGGGTTTATAACTGCAACACTTGAAACAGCCAATGACATTACACTTCCTCGCAGATATATGGAAGGCCTGAAAGAAATACCTAATAACAAAATTATTCACAAGAAAGAAAAAAACCCCTCCCGACAAAGAATCCAGGTAAAAAAAGGCAAAGGAAAAATAAAAATAAAACAAAAACAAAATCCCGTCTCATAAATTGAAAATTCATATTTTAATCTCAAATTGTGCAGCAGTATGAGTCATGTAGCTATGTCACCAAAAGTTTTGATGGGTCAGGCCAAGAAAATTGTGACATCAGCAAAATTTCATTAACAGCTATGATTCACATCTTTAAAGCTAGAAAATTCCATAAAAGTGTTATATATATAGTTTGAAATTAAAAAAAAAACATTTTTTAATTTTATATTCATATTTCAAGTGTCCAAGTAACGAGTAACCCTTTAAAAAGACATGATTGTATTTTTTCTTTTTAAGGATAATAAATGTATAAATAATCGGTTTAAAAAATAAATTGTTGCTTGCTTTCTTGTTTTTTTATTACGGGTCACCATACTTACAAATGGAAGCAATTTAGTGTCGAGATATGAACACGAATTTGTGTTGCATTCCATCCGCTCCAAGCAAGCAATCAATGTTTCAAAATTGCATTTGTAATGCTTGTTCCTTTTGCTAAGTTTGGAAGTATTTTTATGTATCAGCAACGAAGATAAATGGAATTGGAATGATGTCCTTTTCCTTTAAGAAAGACGGGAAGAATCTCCAATGACCACGAGGGTGGGTATTTTTATTTTTTGTACATCAGTAAATTAAAAATGGTGATCATAATGAAAAGATTTTTGTGTTTGCCATAAACAAGTACAATCTCCTTTGCTGTTTTTCGCCTTGAGATTTAAAAAGAAAATAATAAATTAAAACTTTATTAATTAAAACAGTGTTGGTTTCCTTTTTCAACCAATTTTGGGGGGCTATTCTTATTTTTGTTGCAAATATAAGGAAAGTTCTAAAAATCCACTTTTATTAATATTTTTCGAAAAGATATGATGAGATTTTCGTCGGGGATACCTGAAAACCGATACTTAATTTTAAAATGCATTTTGAAAAATGAAAAGTCTTTCTTGAAGCATTAATTTTAGCTTCAAATCCAAGCAGATAGATTCAATTTCCTATTCCCAGTCATCAAAATACTTGTTGGTGCATCTCAAACCGAATTTAGATAGTTTGGAATCTTCTTTGGTTCAGCAACAACAAAAAAACTCAAACTAGTTTTCTTTTTGAAAAAAAATCTTTCAAAAATAAAATATAATTTTCTGAAACGTTATTTGAGGAAGATTAGCAAAGTTAATGTTTATTTAATAATTGATTTGAAACAAATATTACGGTAAATTTCTTTTTAATCACTGTGCTAAATAACTATTTAAATTTTCTGAAGTTGTCATATTTCCGTGTAAATGAACATGCTGAAATCGAAATAACAATTAAATTTTGATAAAACCTACCGTTTTGGAGTTATCGACAAGAAAAATTCGGACTCAATCGCGCTTCTTCTTACACCATTACCGGCTTTGCGTAATTAGATTCACTGCATATCACTTCCGTCGCGCAATCATAACTTTTTGGCCTATTTACTGCTTTTGCTGCTGTTACTTGTCTACATTACCGCGCATTATCGTAAAGCAATGACAACGGCCTTTTAACTGATCTTACTCGTCTTCTTTCAACTGTTTTTTTTTGGGGGGGGGGGGTTATAGTAAAGCTTTCTTTTTTTTTCTTTTTCTTTTTTTTTAATTTATCGGACCTGGTCGGAAGTTACTGCCGGCTACTCAAATGTCTGAAAGCGTCACCACGGAAAACAGAACGAATGTCGTTAATTTCCAGTGACTCAGCGTTTTCAGAAATCGAAACAGAAAAAGCAAAACAAAACGAAACAGAAACATACACAAGTCCTCCTAACTAAAAATAATGACCAGAAACTAATTTATATACACATGGTGTCCAAATGAAGTCCATGTGTACATTAAAAAGTGGAAGGTAATCTTTTGTCATCAACCAAAAAACATTGTTAACCAGGCAACGATGCTAACCACGGCCGACATAAACCCAGCCAATTTCTTCCACCAAATAACTCGGTCCCCGGGTAGAGCGACGTGCTCCCCCCTCTCACCTTCACCTTGACCCTCGTCGCTGACCACACGAAGCAGCTAAACCTAGCAGCCACCAGTGAAGCCAGGCGCTGCCAGTTGCCAAACTCAGCAGCAGCAGCAGCAGACCAAGCCAAACTCAGGAGCCCGAGCTGAATCTTATGCGATAGTCCTTCTAAGGACTACCAAGCCACATTCTTATGCAATAGTCTTTCTAAGGACTACCAAGCCACATCTTATGCGATAGTCCTTCTAAGGACTAACTAACCGTCTTACATGTGATAGTCCTTCTAAGGACTACCAAGCTGCATCTTATGCGACTGTCATCCTAAGGACGAACAGGCTACCTCGGCACTGCCTACGCTGGTCGTCTCTCTTCGTAAACGCCGTCGTGTTCCTCTTAAGGGTGAACATCCGAGGATCGACTGGACTCCGAATACAGCTGTTCCATCTGCCTGCCTCTGGGCTGCCGCCCTGAACCAAAACAATCCTTTGACTGGCACTCCCCGACTTCACGATTGGACTACTCCAAACAGTTCCTGTACATACTTTTGCTAGATTGATAAATAAAATTTGGCTTAGATTTTAAAATTCTCGCCTTTGTTATCCTTGCCTCGATCGTATTACCCTACGTAATTTTTCTGCTTGCATGGTTAACAGCACCCGCTTGATACCTGCAACAAATTAAAATAAAAGAACCCCAACCTAAACAAATTAAAATAAAAAACCCTAACCCTAGACAAATTAAAATTAAAAAAAACCCTAACCCTAGACAAATTAAAATTAAAAAAAACCCTAACCCCAACCCTAGGTTTTATCATAATTTAATTGTTATTTCGAGTTCAGCATGTACATTTACACGGAAATATGATTATTTCTGAAAATTTAAATAGTTATTTAGCACAGGGATTAAAAAGCTAATTTACCAATATTACATACCTTTAGTATAAAACAGTTTAAAAAAAGCATCTCTTAAGAAAAAGGACTTGTTTTTCAAAGATTTATTGACAGCCTGACGTTTGGAAAAGACAAGTAAGGAGGAACAGAAATGGCAGAAATTATTTGACGAATTCTAGGTGAACACCTTGTTTTGTATAGTTTTCTTTTAAACTATCCAGTAATATTTAAAATTTAAAAAGAAAATACTTTCTAATAATTTCTTGAATTTTAGATATGCTTTCTGAAAATATGTTAGAAACTGTGTTCATAATATCTCTTTAATCAAAAAAGTAATTAGAAACTTTTCTTAATAATAGCTTAATTTAGGTACCTTACATACAATAGCACACTTTTAATTCGACATTTTTTTCTTATTACTCTCAAGGTATCTCCAAAGATTTCCTAAAATGAGTATACATAATGAAAAAAAATGCCCCAAACTTTATAAAAACAATTATCATCAAAATCATTGTGTTATTATTAAGAGAAAAGACCAAAGGAGGTTTTTATTATTTAATTATATTTTTAATCCTTTCCGGAACCTTCAAAAAATTTGTTTTCCTTCCACCAGCAGGTAACAATAAATTAGTATGGGAAATTTGAGTGTCTTTTTGCAATAAAAACGTATTGATTTGGAGAAACCAGGTAATTGTCAGATTGCAATTAAACTTTCAAGACTTATTCACAAATGAATGAAATTATTTTCGAAATAGTTGTTTTCTAGAAAATCTTGGTAAAAATATGTATTTTTTAAATCTGTTACCAAGCACCCCCACACACTCTTATGTAATTTTATGAAATTCATTTAAATCATCAATTTTTCTTTTTTTGTCAAATAGGACCCCCATTTACCGAAAATCTGCACTGAATAGTAAAGTAAAAAATGCAATAAAATTAAGAGAGGTACTGTAATGACAAAAGGATGCAGATGTAGGCTTTAAGAAAGCTTTATTCAACTGAGAATACAAGGTTCACATATAGTGTCCTTTTATAGTCCCAGTAAACAGAAATAGACCACTCTTGATTATTCATAACAGGTACTTCCAAAAAGGAAGAGATGCCTTAGGTTTAAAATGAATTTTTAAAAAATGGAAAAATCTTTCTTGAAGCCAATATTTTAGTTTTAATTCCAAACTCAGAGATTAAACATGTTTTCAATACATCATACTTACAAATGGAAGCTGCTCAGTCAAGAGCTGTCAACATGAATTTTTTATTGCTGTCTGAGGCAAATTATCAATGTTGCAAAACATTTCAATATTGAAAAAACAATATTTGGTAATTTTTTGGAGCAGTTAGAACAAGTAATGATTAAAGTAAATATTTCTCATAAAAATGTCTTGATGTTATGATTGTTTTTGTTTACAATATCATGTTTCTGTCAATCAGATAGTGGCCATTGTAACTTTTACTGGTGTAAGGTAAAATTCTTATTTTCAGCCATTTTGGTTCAAACTTTAATTAAAAGTATTGTTTTGTCTTTACAAGAGGCCAACTTGGGCTGTTATGGATGTCATGAAAGTAAGAAAACTTTTGCAGAACTCACTTTTTAAATTTTTAATTAATATTTTTTGCAAAGATATAAATTTTTCTTTGGCAATACTAAGTTTTGAAGAATAAGAAAATGATGCCTGATTAAAATAAATCCAGTAATTTCTCCCAAATATTCATGTATGCCCAAGACAAGCATTTTTATATGACTGTAATGGCTGGCCACTTGTATCCAAGTACGCCTGTCACCTTCCTGATAAATCAGCCTTAGTGAGATTTGAATTCAGGTGTCATGGTTGGAATGTTCTAACCACCCACCCATATGTATATATGATAGGTAACACCAATGATGATCAAAAATAAATATATTGTTATGAGGCACCAATTTGTCCTATTTCTTTACGTTTATACTATAAAATACAAAATCTAACTTAAAATGATGACTTAAATCTGTAGCTACTAGATGCCTTTTTTACCTTACGAAAAGCTCCCATTCACCAAACACTTTAGATTTCATAATAATAGAATGGAACTTTCTAGAAGCCTGTTGAAATTTCTACTGGGTTCTAGAGGGTCCAAAAAAACATAAACAGGAGTTCGTACCAACTAGCCAGTTGCCTCCTGAACCCACAGCCACGACTATTGAGGTCGACTTCGGTCCCTTTGATTCATGAACAAAGCTTTGACCGAAAGAATCTAAGTTCCGACAGTCCTCAAAAAGAAAAGGCTATCGGTAAATACTTCACCCTTAATTCCTTGATATTATTGACCAAACTCCGTTATTTTATATACATGTGAATATCTAATTATTTTTCTAAGAAGAAAATAATATGATTCTTTAGCGACGATTTCCAATCTGTTGCCTTAATGTTTTTTAACTGTATTGGATTTCCTCTCCCACTACCTCATATAGCTACACGTTAAGCCAACTACTTTCTGGGCTCTCACACGTTCATTAACTTGTTACCATTTTCCAACGTATATTGTTTAAACCGCAGCCAGACAATTTATAAAAAATATTGTATTATATGTTAATACCCACTTTTCGTTATTACATGTCATCTTTTCTTTAACTTTAATTTCTAAGAATCTGATTCATCTTATTTTGTGTTGCGCCAGCTGTAACAATATATATATAAAAATTTACTTGTAATATTTTAAACTACTTTAAAATTCCTCCCTTTGCTAATGACAAAAGAAATTTTTGTTTTTATTAAATTGTGTTTGAAGAATTGAAAAAATTATAGTTGCATGGTATTTTCATATTGGAAATATTTTTAAAAGAATTTTATTTCAATTTTTTCACAACTAATAGATTTTGTTTTTGTATGGAAGATCAAACAGGTAATAGTTCTGAAACAACTCCATTTTAGATTAGTAGCAATAACAGAAGTTATTCATTTTTGTGTCCAATACGGGCATTGCTGATGGAGAGGTATAATGGTCTAATTTTCAGAGATCGATTCAAATTGTACTTGACGCTGTGTTTCCTTCATGCTAATGCTACTCGGAAAACTGAAAAATATTTCACTCTTTGTCAAACTGCTAGATATCTTCAGTCCCTATCTTTGCCCTCTATCAGTCAGTTATGTGCATTATGTTATACACGTTTAGGCGATCACGTATCTTTTGATACATGACTGACGAGGTAGATTTTTTCCCACAGTAGGTTGCCATTTCTTTCTGTGGTAGGCCAGTTGCCATCCAAGGCTATAGAACCCAGTCTGTCCTGCTATTTAGCCATAGCTGGGAGGAGAAGAGAATTCATACTTTTAATGGATTCAATTGGAATTTCTTGTGGGATGAATTTTAGAAAAAAATGACAAAATTCTCAATCTTATATCTATAATTCTCAAAATGTGTGTGTGTGTGTAATCGGATGTTGTTTATGCATTTCCACAGTTTTCATTCGATTTTGATAAAATTATTTTTGTTGAAAGATAATTCTTCAGTGTCGGTTTTGAGACCAAACTGTTGGTGACAATGGCTCCCCACTACTACCTTTCCATTATAACTCACAGCAATGTTTTACTATTTACTATCTGTTCTTGGATATATATCTTTAATAAAAACTTTAATAAAAATAAATAGTTAAAATTATTAGAATAATATTATTTATTGTTATACAGTTCCCTTTTCATGCCCCCTTCAAATTGTTCCCCCACCTATTTGGGGATGTGCCCAAATATTGTTAGTAATATTGATTTTTGGGTGTGCTGACTTTAAACATAATCTGCTCCAACTGAATGGCAAGAATTCCCAGTAATGAAACACCTGGTCAAAGATGGGTTATACTGCTAGTAAACAATAATATTAAGAGGAAGAATGAGGAACAGGGCAAAAATAATATGAGATATACTATATATATATATATATATATATAATGTAAGTCAAAACAACTAAAAGAAATTAATAAAGTAAAAGACTCATGAAATAGGAATAGTGTTCACAAGTAAAAGGGATACAGTACAATGATTATATCATTCTGAAAGGGAAGAAAGTGGCAAGCAAAAAGATCAGGATTGTCCTCCATTTAAAAATTTCTTGAAAAATTTCTTGAAATTAACTGAATGACTTTGTAAATAAATCAATGTCATTTTCTTCTGACAGAATATAGTCAAATTTTATTGAGCCATTTTGCACATCATTCCTTAGCTCTGGATGTTTTGAATGTTGATGGTAGACATTCTTGACTGTCATAAAAGATAGTGGCATCCTCATATTCATTTGAATTTTTTTTTTAAGCATTTCAACCCAAGCAAGGTGGGAGTGCCACTAGCACGCCAGGGGCTACAGAGAGTAGAGAACAAGAGTAAAGGGGCGAGGAGTTTGGAGAGAGGATAAAGAAAAGGACGGGTAACAAGTTCACGGTATCAGAAGATGTCGATTGATATTACACTTGAATATTTGACGATTATAGTTATCAGGGAAGCAAGTAAGAGGAAGGGAGTTCTACTGTCAGGAAGTGCAAGAGAAGAAGCTGTTTGAGTAGAAGAGATGGTTACATTTAACCATTTCCACAGTGAAATGGTGGAACCGAGATGCCATCCTAGTAGCTCGCTTAAATTTGTGCAGTCTGGCAACCAGCAAAAGCAACTCATCAGAACAGTTGCCATGAAAATACTTATAAAAGAGACAGAGGGAAGGCAAGCATGTCTTTGAGAAAGCGACTGTAGACTAGATGCCTGATCAGGACCAATCACATTAATCAGAGTATTTAATAACTGGATAAGCAATTCTGCTTCTTGTATTGTGGCTGTCAATGCCATATATTCCACATTGCATATTAAGTTACTGTAGGTTGTTTTCTAGTCATGATATATATCAGGCTACAAAGAATTTCTCAGTAATATTTGTTATCTGTTGGCTCAGCATTGCTTCTATCCA